>JAVKLF010000011.1:16027625-16037783 GCA_034783495.1 Millerichthys robustus | reverse complement strand
ATTTTAATTCTTTCTTTACTTCTTTTTGTTTTTCTTGGCAAATTGCAAAAGTAGGAAAGTAGGCAGGCCAGATTGCTTTGATGTGTTCTTAAGAAAGATGTCTGCTTTCATAGCAACGTCATCTTATCAGACCAAAGGCTGATAGGGCAAAACATCGTGAGTGTAGCACTTTAATACTTGAATTCCCACTGGGAAGCTGTCACAGTATAGTGCTACCCATAATGCACTCTGTCACCGGTATTCTCAGCTGGATTGTTGGATGACTCTCACTTAACATGATGCAAAATAAAGGTCTTACCATTTCTTTTCCGACAGGATTCAAAATGAATAAATGCGCTGGCAGCAAACAGCAACTTCACATCTTGAATATAATTTCTTTGTGGTTCAAAGAAAATACATGTTGCAAACAAATTATGTTATGTTACTATTTTGTAAACACACACAGGCTGCAAGTTGTATCCACCAGGTTACTGAAAGAATTGAAATAATAAACATTAGCATAAAGAGAGGTAAAATAAAAAAAGAAAAGCAATAGATTGAATTCTGAGAATTAGAATTGTAAATAATTTCCTTTGAAAGCTGCAACGATCTTCACATAAAGCATGTTAAAGTAATGTGAAGAACAGAATTGAAAACAAGGCTACAGTTAGCCTTGCTACAGTTTCATTTATCTATATTAAAGCCTATACCTGCTTTTCTTTGTAATACCTGTGAAAAAAAAGGCAACCTGACAACTGTCATTGGGTGATTTTGTTCAAGTTTTCATAATGTTGATAAAAGATTTGGAGAATCCCAATAAAATCCTTACATACAAGGTGCAATGTTAAAACATGATACTGACTGGTTGAGAGCTTCAGGCACTCAGTCACCACAACTCTGAACTGTTGAGTCCACCTGAAATCAGCACTGTTAGTGTGATAACATCCAAATGAAACATGCAAAATATTTACAGCTGTAAGTAAATAACTTGATCAAATATACCCTGAGAATGCAGTTCTCTTTTTTTATGTCTCTGCAAATTTATTTACAGTCTTCTCTTGTAACTGATGACAATTACTCACATTTAAATAACAGAGATTTGTAAATATACATCCTCAGAATTTCCTCAGAACTCAGATTGATGAAGTGTCAGTGCTAATCTTAGCCTGGAGGTTTCCATGTGAAATGAATTTCACAAATAAGACTAATTGACCCGTCTGCATACTTGACGCCTGCTTGATGAATGTGCAGAATGATGAAGGTGTTTTGGCCAGAACAGCTTATGATCATGTGTGTAAAATGCAAGCTATGATGACAGAGTTGCCAGGGAGTTGATGGTAAATAAAATACAGAGTAGATCTTCAAGCCAAAAAGAAAGCAAGTCAGTAAATGTATTTACACTCAACTTACAGACAGGGAGTTAGGTTAACACCCGGAAACCAACAGTATCTCCTCAACCAGTCACCTGCATGAGCGTCTGACCACCCTGCAAGATTCACCTTCAGACCTAAAGTGTTGGACATAAGTCTGCATACCACCACAAACACGGTCAGTCATCACCACTAGCCAGTAGCTCAAGGTCAGCCTGACAAGCAGCCCGAAGGAGGCAGGAGGTCCAAATTTAATAATCTCACTAGCTTTCATTACTGATCATGTTTGCCTTCCAGCAGAATAAATCAGGCATGACCTCTTTCACTGTTGCTGCTTGAGAAGTTTCAGAACAGAAATGTGTTGCAAATCCATACCAAAATAAGATGAAAATGACACCGAAGTTGTTATGCTTGGGAGTTAAACAGTTACTACAAGAGAAAATACTGTTCTCCATTTATCCTCAGTGCAATGTGAAATGCAGTGTAGGCCTTAAAGGAAATCGACCATGCCTATCAAGACAATATGTCTTAAATGGTAAACCCAAATCCCCTTGACCATCACCTTTATTTTCATTTTAATTGGACAAAGGCTTAATTAATTTGAGACAACTGATTTGTTACACTTTGCACCACTAGAGGTCAGTAGTTAGTTAAACTGATGCTCCTGGTGAACTGAGGAGTACTGTTGCCTTCTGCGCAGGCTCTGTCTGACAAAGCTTTGGTTTGACTTTTTCCAAGATTAGCACAAACCACCAGCTAAGTGATGACACCACTATTTAAATGTTTTATCATATTGCAATAAGAAATCTGATCACATTTTTAACCCTCAGTTTTGTCACGTTTCTAAACAAATGAAGGCAAATGTCAAATATGAAGTCTCCCCATTTAGAGTTTTTCTCTGCATATTTTGCATTTTGGAACACGCATCAACCACCAATTCTGCCTCAGCTCTCCATAAACAAGATCTCCAATAGTATTCACATTTTTTTCAAGTATGGAAAGCAGATTATGGCCAAGCAGAAACAAGAGAGGAGCTCTACTGGCTGTGCTGGCTGCAGCTGAATTGACTCCTCTGGCTCACAAAGTAGAGCTTTTCTGCTAAGGTGCTTAGAAAAACGCTCAGGTCGTTGATATGCAAGGCGACGGGGCAGCCCACAGCTTGCCTCCTTTAGAGTTAATTAAGCTGCAGACCCAGTTGGCAAGGATGTCCCCCATTCTGCCTCTCCCCTGAATGGCTTTGCTCTGACACCAACATTCCTCCAGGCTGAGCCCCCGAACACGCATCAGTACAAACATGGTGAACACCTGCATCCAAGGTTCACAACTGGAATTATTTTATTAGTTTTCTATCTTTTTTTTCTTGTTTCTTTTTTTTTCTTGTCTTTTCTGTCGTGAGGAGTGCTCTCAGAATCCATAACCTTCCAAAGGACATCACCCACTCTCTCTGAACCCTTTCTTTGCTTTTACTGTCATTGATCCATCCATCCAGTTCCTCAATCTCCATTTCTTCTTCCTTCCATGCGTCTCTTTGTTGCTGACTTCAAGACCAAGCACCTGTATCCCTCTTCATCCTGCTAAATGTTTCATCCACCCACTGTGAGACAAAGAGGGCAAGCTCAATCAAACAAGAGGACAGATTCCCCAGCAGCCCGCTACAAGTCTAATTGCAAATTCATCAGACGCTGCAGATCAATGCTGTACTCTTGACTCCACACAATGTACAATGACCTAAAGTTTGCTCTATCGGAAATTGTTCCGACTGATGAAGATGAGATGCTTCCATATGAGCTTGGGTGAGCAACACCTCACTCTCCACCACCTTTAGAGAGTGAGACAGCTAAAGGCAGTAGCCCACCCCCCTTTCTGCTGTATGCCCCCTAATAATTTGGCCTTTGCTAAAAAGAAACAAACATAAGAACAAAGAGGAGGGGAGGCTGCTGTGTCCTCTTGTTTGACTGTGACCTTGATGCTCTGTGGGAGAACTCCATATGAACTGCCAAGGTGCCGAGAGAAGTCTGCACTATTACACCTGTGGGGGCTCACTGAGACACATAACTCCCCATGGCTGTTTCTGGCACTGGAAGTGTGTAATTGTAGCTCTCTGGCTAATGTACTGCTGTGTATAAAGGGAACAGAGGTGGCGTTAGAGGGTTTGAGGCTGAGAGATTCAATATTACACAAAAAAAAGTCCTTTTTTTTTCAAATGAGCCTGGGGCTATAAATGTTCTAGTGTATGGTATCTGTTCAAACGTAACACCTGTTCCTATAATAATAAACAACAACAAAAATAATAATTTACCAAGTTTTTTTTATTAGTTACTTAACGGTTTGGAATGAACTTGATAAAACACTCAAATGACATGAAATTTCCACGCTGAATTAGAGAAAACATTCCTGCTTCACTTTATATTTTTTAATATGCAAGAAAAATCATCATGACAGAGAAAGGATTGTTTAATGATTAAATAATGACCTGTTCGTTCTCACACATTTTTAACTGTTTTATTTGAGCATCTGAATTCTTTTCCAGAAAGGCCAGATGGATGGGTTGCAGCTTTTTCTCTCTCTCTCAAAGTGATAGACTTAGAAATTGTAGAGGAGCAGCAGCAACACCTTCTCAGTCTGTCACAGCCACAGCTTTCATCTGCCATCACACAGCAAGAGGGCTCCAAAGAAGTTGTTGCTGGCCATGATTTTCTAACCCATGGGCAACACAACAGCTGAAGGACACATTACTGAACAGTATTATACAGTAATTGTGCATTCTAAAGATTTGTTTAGAATCATTCCACAATAAGAACTCATTTGTGATAAAGATGACTTTAAAATGACAAATATTAGATGTTTAACATGCATATAAGTTTTAATCAGTTGTTATATGAAAGGTAATTGCTGCTAATGTCATTAACAGTGTCTGATAAGTAACAAAGTTGCATTTTATTCCGAGCCAACACACAGCTTTCTCATAATACTCAAAAGAAATAATAAAACTACATGTAAATGTTTTAATTTGACTGCAGTGTTAAAGTCTTAGCACCAAATGATTCAAAGCTGTCACACACAGCACAGTCAGAAAAGCTAAGAGCGATACAATAATCACTCCTCTGAAAACATAAATTGTTGGGAGGACTGGGGAAAAAACAGTCCCTATTCAGTGTAATAACAAAAGATAAAAATACATTTCCTGTTTTTCGTCCTATTTTTGACGAAAAGCCTGGACCGTTGACTGTTATCAGATCACACTTCTGTCTTTGTGGCATTTTAAATTTAACACTGAAGTTGTTGGCATGTGGTGATCAGCAGAAGGTTTTAGAAAAGAGCAAATTGTATGTAGGAGTGGCAGCAGAGATTATAATCCACCATAATAAAATTATGCCATGAAAACCAAAATGAGTATTTATTGCAGCAGGATTTCAGTCTACTGAACCTGAAAGTGATGTCATAACCAAGCAGGATAAACGATCTGCAGTCGAGCTATATTAAGGCCGCTTACTGAGTATTGATCAATATATCCAATGAGGCTAGACGGTGAATTGCAGTTTGGTTTGCAGAACTTGTGAAAATTTAAACGATGAAAATCTACTAGCGATTCATATTTATCTGGGTGTGCACCATTCTGATCTGTTTATCTTTCTCTGTTCTTGCTTTTTTCATTGCTGCCATGATGACGTCCTGTCTACATTTCTCAGTGCAGATATGCTGAATAAAACTAACGTCAATAAAGAAAATCTACAAGGAATTGAAGCTTAGATGACATAAAACTCTTAATTCTTCAACATTAAACACACCCAGTCTCCTTCTTCACTTTTTTTACATATTCATCACAGGACTAATGCAATTATCAATACTGTAATCTATTTGGCAGTCATGGGGTGCAAAAAAAGTCATTATTGGTGAGCCTTCTTTAATGAACAAATCTAATGAAGTGCACTAATATGATAGAAGCAAGATTTCTCTCACCTTAGGGGGTACTGTGTGTGTTAGCGACTGAGTGCGTATGAAGGATGTGGTGGTGGTGGTGGTGGGGGGGGACTGACGAGATTAAATGGTTTTGACATGGATGGAATGCATCACTAAAGACAAAAGAAAAGATAGCTGGAAGAAAAACGGAGTGTAAAGTTAGATAAAAATGTTCTGCAGTTGTTAGATGCAGATTATAATAAACCTTCAACGTGCTAATCCTACCTGCTGAAGCGAAAAGCTTTTTATTTCAACATGAAAAAAGGATATAACAAACTGAAGATGCCTTCTCTGATGTCTGGAGAATAAAACCAACAGTGGGATCTATTACAAATGAATTTTCGATGACTTAATCGTCCTCCTTAAACATGACATCATGACATTTAATGTGTTTTTGCTGATGTAACTGTTTTTGCATATTGAGGACTCATGTGTAAGACTTTGTTTGGGGGACATTATTGCACGTTCCAGGAAAGTATTCTGTAATCTAATATAACCTGTTTGTCTGGGCTCCACTCGGCAGATTTTTCATGAATGACACTAAGGAAGAAATGGAAGAAAAAATAAAGAGAACTTTCAATTGTGAAGGCCGGCTGAAGTGTTTTTTATTTTCCTTTCATGACTGATGAAAGGACAATTATTGGAAGGGTTTTCCTAAAGTGTACCAGGAGCAACAGCCTGATAAAAACATTGCCAGAAAGCAAACACAAGTCGTAAAAATTTTCAAACAGTTGAGAACCTTGGCACTGTATGCTGAAAAGATTTGATATTTGATCAGATTTTTTTAAATAAGTCACACAACCACTTTACAAAGCAAGTACAAAAAAAAACCACTCCAACTTGCAGCCTCCACACAACATGACAGCTTTCAACAACCCTGCCTCCCCACGTCCTCAACTTTCTCTGATTCGAAAATCCAAAACAGTTTTGACTATCACCACTAACCACTCTATCCCCTAATCTTTTCAAGGCGATCCATTACCATATTTATAATGAGATGTGAACCGGTCATAGATTAAACCAGGCAATAAAGAAGCCTGCCAGGCACTCACACTGAGTCATTTTAATGACAGCCTGATAATTATAACTGCATGTGTCAGAAGTGACAGACAGGGTTCCTGCATATATCATAAACACAGACCTGCAGACTGGTCTTTTTCAATCTATCACATTGGCCTATGTCCTCTGCTTCTTATTCAACTTGCTAAAAATAGTCCATATTCAATGCTTGTATTATGAATATACATGGCAATGACAAACTGGCACATTCACCTTCACACTGGCATCATGACAAGGACCAAAACAAGAGGAATTTTGCTATCACATCAGCTCTGTTCAGGACATTATGTATGTTGAATTTAAACATCCACACTCCTTGGTGTCTTTTTGACATTACTGCAAAAGCAAAACTGTAAAACGAATGTAGTTATGAGTGTATTACAGGTCTTGATTGTTATTGTCCACCTATATCATACAGGAGCTCCAAGACTATAAATGCATCCAGAATTTATGGGACATCATGAGAAAACGGAAAGATTATTGTAGAAAAAATATGTAAAAGGTTGTGTTCATGTAAACAACATTTGGTGAGGGATACTCTCAGTAGGAGTGCTCATTAAGTTGGAAAAAAACAACCTGTGCATACAGTGAAGTGTGCATGGCTCACTGTTGCTCTATGTCTGACACTAAGCTGCTGCTGCTTTTGTGTTTAATAGATTGTATTCTGTGGCTTTGAGAGACGCAGCGGTTGGCGTCTAATGTAAGTGTAAGTGTTGCAGACAGGGTGAGAAACGATGTTTGTTTCCCCTGTTGCTGCAGCGGCGCGGTCGGTGTGTGCATGTGGGTTTGTGCATGGGAGTTTGTTAAGTGTGTTGCGGGGAGGAGACACAGCTGAGTGTATCTGGAAGAGTGTGTGTTTGTGTGTGTGTTAATGTGTTAATATGTTTAGCTTTTTCTCTTTTTATTCCAACAGTTCACGATCCATGCTGGATTTGAATGAACAAATCAACAAAGGAGATGTCACACAAACTGTTGAATACAAACTGCATTTATCATTGAACATGTTGCTATCTACAAACACAAGAAAAAGCAATGCTCACAGAAAACTCTGTTTTTTTATTATTACAATTAAACAATTAGTAAGTTCCTCCGACTTTGACATTTTTTGCACATTCCTAATTTTAATAACTACAGTACTAATTAGATTTGATCAAACTCAGATAGCAAAAGATGTTAACTCAATGTTGAATTAGGGTCAAAAAAGTTGATTTTTGGTTAAGGTCAGCAATTGATGGCAGGTCAACCATCAAACAATCATCCAACCAACCAATGTTGAAAAGATGTCATTGAATCAATGTTGTTTTGTGGTTAAATTTTAATGATTGGATCGCCAATGTCTAATCAATATTGAATTAACTTATGTTGTTTGTCACATTTAAATTAGGAGCCGAATTTATGGTGGATGAATCAACATCGATATCGTATCAGTTATGGTTGAAAACCTTCATTCAACATGTAAGTCACCGAACACATTTTTAAATGTCAGGCTTCAAGATGGATTCAATACTTTAGCCTAACCATATTTCAGTTTGATTCACTCATATTTTGCTACCTGGGAATATAATGGGGTTTATTAATCTTTTGTTTAGGATTGTGTAAATATTAATTTAGTGGGATTCCCTTTAGACAAGTCACAACTTATAAACATTAAAATATTTTGTTGCAAAAAGTCTGAAAAACAGCAAGAGCAAAAATTTTATAATAACAACAAAACCCTCAAGAAAATAAAAAATCCTACATGCCACCATGGGAATAAATACTGCATAAATTGTTCAAACGTGCACAACATCAGAAGGCTAAAAACATAATCATCACTAGAAAAGATTTACAACTTTAGGCATCAATATTGGATAAAATAAAGTTAAATAATTGCTGCAAAACTGACTCGTTAACAAGTGGATGAACCCAAAATTGTGTAACTAAATGGTCACCATTTAATGCGTTACTGACAAGAACTAGCAGTGTGGAACGGAAAATATGGATATTTTCAGACTGAAGGCAGCGCTCCATCGCATGCACACAAGCACCCTACTGGGTGATGAAAAAACTGGTCTAAACAATAAAAAATATTGGAATTTTTATTTAAATATAAATTGTGTGATGGAAAAAAGTTACCTCCGTGTAACCACATGCTAGTCATTTTTTATGAAGTAGAGCCTAAAAATGTCAGCATTGCTACATTTATCTGAAATAAATACTGATCTTCTGTTTCAACAAAAACAAAGAAAATGACAATTAGCTGTGCTTCTGCCCAACATTAACATATCTGAGATAGTCGGAATTCAACAGGAGTTCTTCACAGCCTTTATTGGTGAATTTGATGTACTGACTATTGAGTCTGTGCCACACTGTTTCCTGCTGAACAGCAGCAGAAAAGCAAGTAGGTGAGGCAGTCTGTGGTGCACTCTCATTTACCGCCTGTGGATGCACAGTGAGAGGCGGAAAAGGGAAAAAGCAATGGCAATGGGGGTGGGTGAGAGAATCCAATACAAAGACAGAAGCAGGTTTAGCGCAAACCAGAAAAAGGAGGAAAAGTTTGTCTTTCTATATACTTTTGAGTTTGTGTGAAAAGAGATGGGTACCGAGGAACCTGCGAAGGAAGCCTCGCTGGCTGATGAACTCATGTGTGCACAAGCAGATGTGCCGCTCTGACTGTGTGCAGCGTCATGTGAGTGTTTATTGGCATGGGTGCGTGTGTGTGTGTGTGTGTGCATGTACATCCCAGCCCATCTGTATGTCTTTATGGAGGGGAGTAATTGAGTGGTGCAGGACAGAGCTCAGCACCGCAGGGAGCCAGCTGGAGTTATTGAGGGATGAGCAGTCTGCCTCTGGGAACCAGAAGCTCAAAACAAGGCAACCGGGGTGGGGGTGGAAAGATGGAGGACTAATGGGAGAGACAGAAAGGGAGAAAGTCACGGAGAGAGCAAGAGAAACAGACACTCCTGTCTTAACATAGAGGTGAGAAACAATTCCCTTTGGAAGATGCAGCTCGTGTACAGAGCAGGAGGAGGCGGGTGCAGGTGGACGTGGCGGGCAAGCATCTGGGAGTTGTTTCTGCTCATTTAGCACAATGAACATGGAATGAAATGAAAAGCTTGTGGGAGCTTTTCATCTTAGTTTAGTTGCTCTCAAAGTTGTGTCTGTTTCAACTGTAATAAAGAATTAAATACGTAATGCGACGCAGAGCCTTACCAGCTGCAATAACATCTTCTGGGAAGATGACTACAGACTCTGGCAAACAGAACAGATAAGACATGTCTGCTGTTGTTGATAAAGAAGAAAAGAAGAACTTATGGGAACATTTCCACAAATTAGACTGACACTAAAATTATTATTAACATTATTTACAAACATTATCAATAAACATAAAGTTTGAATTGTTTTGATCCTGGTTGTAAATAATGTAAGATATGCAATTATTTGTAGTAGAAAGCATTGTAGTAATAAAAGTAGCCTCAGTTTTAGCCAAAAGGTTTATAACCCAGATTATTAAAGTAGTGTACTTTACCCATTTATACACCAGTGCAACCATTTTTGTAAAAGCAGCATTTGAAGTAGTTAGCTGGTATAAGTGTCTCACCCTATTACCAAAAGCGAAAGACATCAGCAAGTTAAAAGTGAAAAGATCATTTGAGGGTATAATTAATCAATTTCAAACAACTTCATTTTAACATTTAGAGCAAAACAAATTTTGTTTTAGAAGTGTCAGCATTGGTCCTGCATTGCCCCTGAAAAAAGCTGTTCGCAAAACAGGTTAAGATGGATCTAAATGCAGTTGGTCTTTACACCC
>JAVKLF010000011.1:16001251-16014009 GCA_034783495.1 Millerichthys robustus | reverse complement strand
AAATAAATAAATAATAATAATAATAATAATAATAATAATAATAATAATAATAATAATAATAATAATAATAATAATAAAGAAATGTTTTGTTTTTTCTCCCCCTAAAAGAAAATATTCGCCGCACATACGAATGTTTGACAAATACTAGCCTATATGATTCTGCAACCAAAACAGTTCTTTATTGTTCTTATAGCCTAATAATTTGTTATCACTAGCCTAATTAGGCTACATTCTCATAAAAAACAGAATAACAGCGTATTATCTCCATGAAAACAGTGTAAAAACAATAAAAGACGAAATCAATAATATGCTTCATAAGATAAAAAATAAGAAATACAGCACTTAAATCTCCTTCATCAGATAAGAACTTTAGCTACTTCTCAAGAATATAAAAAAAAAAGATTTGAACCTGAGGTCGTGAAATGAAATAGCCTATCTCAGTAACACACACAAAAGTTTCAGAATATACCAAAATGACCAGAAAGAAGAGGTGCTAAAGACAGAAATATTCTCTTTTACACTCTGTTGGCTGTATTTTAAATCAAACTTCAATTTTCCATTAAGTGACTCAGGTCCTTTTTAACAGATCAACAGTCCTCTCAGGCACAAACATGAAATAAAACAATCCAACTACTGACAAAGATTAAAATATGCAGCTTTAGCTGAATGTATTGACTTTACTGTTAGGAACAGGTAAGGTAGTAAAAGGTGGATGCTTTTCTTGACCTTCATTTCCTTCTTTCCTTCGTTTTCCATCTGTTTGAGACAATATGTCGAAAGCAACTGCAGTCTTCGGTTTGTAGCGTTAATCCTTGTGACGTGTCTGAGAGTGGTGTCCCACTTGGAGCTGGGAGGGTCCTCCTCTCCTCTCCTCCCCTCTCCTCCCCTTCCTCCCATCGACTCGCTCGGCGCTCCGCTCGCTCCCTGCACACCAAACTCGCTGCGCTCCGAGCCGCTGCTGCAACTTTTGCAGAGAGACTCCACAGACATGTCGCACAATAGCTGAAGTAAAGCTGTCACCGTGGGCCCCCCCTCATCGGAGCCTCGCAGACACACGGTGGGATCGCAAGGAAGCCCCTCACTTCTTCAGCCCTCGTCTTCCTTCTCTCTTCCCCCTTCACCGTCGGGATCCCGGAGGTTTTTTTTTTGTTTGTTTTATTTTGTATTTTTTATGAATTGGGAGCATTTTCAATTTTGATTTGTTTTTTACTTCCACTAATGAACCGAGCCAGTAATGCAGGAGACCGCGGCGACCCTCTCATCATCATCATCACCATCATCCCCATCATCAGTGTTTCAAGATGGCAGATTTTTATTGAGTTTTAAACAGAAAGCTCGCTTTATTTTTTTGCCATGAATAACAGGAACCCTTGCACCGATGGCCCCTGTATACGAAGGTAAGGTGCTGCTTTTGTGCAGTTGTTAAATATATATATATAAATAGCCTACATACGTGATTGCAGCTCACACTCTGGGAATGAGTTGCACCTTTTATTTCCTGTCAGCCCAAATGAAATGATTAAATATTAAGTGTCATTGTAAAAACCTGGCACAGATAGGCTGGGAACAGTTTTGTGCGTTTATAGAGCTCCGAACTGAGTGCTTTCAGTCCGTGTCTCTCTGAGCTGCTCTGTCCTGTAATAGCTACAGAGCTGATAAGGCAGCAAATCCTCCTGAATCAGATCCAAAGCATTCAATGTACAAAAAAACAGTGCAAATATAGCCTAAGTGTGCAGCTTTCATTTGTTTTTATTCCCCCCCTTCCTGGTGGAAACGTGAACAGAAAAGAGAGGTCGGAGACCGATCAGTCTCGCCTGCATTTATTTTTCCTGCCAGTCAGGCTGACTGTAAATCTCCAGCGTTTCCACAGTCTTGTGAAAATAAACAAATAAATAATGAAAAAACAGCAATAGACTTTTGTCTTTTTATTTTAAGCGTCATGCTGCATTGATTCATGTCGCCCATGCATGTATCTGGCTTCCGGAAAGAAAGTCAAAATCTTCAACAGAGCAGATTTGCTCTCGCTGCAGCATTGTGGCTGAAAGTAATCCATCGGAGAGAATGCGTCTCCGCGTGCTTCACCGAATTCTGCGCTGTTTTACGTTTCCTTTCATCCTAATAGTGCAAGTTGCCCGTAGGTTTGCTGCATGCAATGCCTTTGCAAGGTGGTTGATAAACAATACGATTTGTCTCATGCATCATCCGTGCATGACTGAGATCCTATAGCAATAACATGACAACATTATGATAAATGAGGATTGGCAGCCCTACATTACTTTGCAAATTCTGTCGTATTCATTTGATCATACTCAGATGAGTTGCAGCATTTAGAAGTCTTATAGTGTTTTTTTTTTGTCTTGTTTTGTTTTCATAGAGGTGCTACTGTTCGCAAAGAATACTTTTACAGAATTGATAATAAAAAAAAGAGTTGCGGATCAGATGGTTATGCAAACCGAATAGTAGCGCATGCAAGTCTTGATGTTTCTCATATTTATTTTGGAGCAGCCCTCATGCTTCATTTGGGTTTACTCTATAGTCCCCCTGCTGGTATGAAAGGGCCACCCCCCCCCCCCCCCCAATTTCCTCCTCATCCTATTCGAGATCAGGGAAAGAATAGCTGAAGTGCTGTAGTTCTTTAAAAAAAACAACATCCGCAAATAAATAAATAAATCTTTATTTTTAGATTATATAAAAAAAAGGTGCTATAAAAGAATAGAGGTTGCAGACTTTCTTTAGTGGTGTTATGTCCCTGTAGTAATATTGTAGTGATTTTCCATTAGGCGTGTTGAAGCTTAGAGGCAGTCCTTCAACATGAAAAGGAAAGTTGAAATGAGACTCCTATGCAAAAGGTAATTAGTGTAAATTACATTCCCCGACTTTTCCCTTCACCATGGAGAGGAGGAGAAGGGACGAGAAAGAGGCAGCAGGGGGAATTAATTACCTTGCCTGTCCTCCTCAGCATTAGAGAGGGCTGTTATGTAGAGCGGTCATGGAAATGACCAAAGTCTCCAGTGGAAAATAGGTTTTGAGGGGGCCCTACTCATAGAATGGGACTGGTCACTATAGTAATCATTCACCCTTAGCTATGGGCAAGTAATAATTTAAACCTACATGATTAAATACTTCCTTTGATTGTTTTAACTCCAGATTCCTGTTTATTTGTTTTAGTTTATCTAGAACTTGATGTCATGTAGTAATTTATTAATATTTGTGAAAGGAAGGTTGCTGAAACAGATATTGTTTTTGTGTCCGTTTGTGCTCTTTTCCCATTGGCTGTACTTTTTTTTTTGGGTGGGGGGAGCGTATGTGTTTATCTTTGGTCCTTCTTGGCTCAGGCAGAAGGCCATCAGGCAGACCTGCTGGCAGAAAGGGTAGTGGTGTGATCACCCTGGGAGTCCGCTCTCATAACCCAAACTGACACCTTGATGGATGGCTGATGAATGGAGCAAGTCCAGTAGCCCCCAGCTGTGGAAAAAAAAGCTAATATTCAGACAAACCTCATCTTCTTGCCCACCTGTCCTCTTTGCTTGCTTAGATACGAGTGTTGTGTGCTCATGCATGCATGGGCATATGTCTCTATCTGTATGTGAGCCTGAACGAGGATTAGACAGCTGCAGGACCAGGCACCAGGCATAAGGGCAACATTTGCAGATCTGCCACGCACAGGTCCAAATGTACTATTGCAGAGTGGATTCATTCATTCCCACCTGGAAAAAAAAAAACAAACAGACAAGAGTATGACTCAGAAGCTGCTGCTGCTGCTGATGGTGTTGGTGACAGCTTGTGCAACATCATAGGCAGATTAATGATTTATCTGTCCACACAGTCATCATGTGTTAATGTAACTTTGAATTGCCTTGTGATTTCAGAGAATAGAAAATGCACCCTGCTCTCATTTAAAAGAAATTACTTGTCTGAAAAAAGATAGATTAATAAAAGGGAGAGAGAGAGAGAGAGAAAGAGAGAAAGAAAGTTGCTTTCTCAGAGAATGCTCTCAACTCTCCCACCCTCCTTTCTTTGTGCTTGTTTGGAGCAGCTTGATTGATATCTTTCTCGCCGACTGTGGCCCAGGCTTAGGCTCCAAGGTTGCAGCCTTTTAAACTTTGATTAGAATTGCAGGGAAAAAATTCTGCAGGCCTTCGGGGGGCCATGGCAGGGACACACCTCGAGGCAGACCCAGGGGAGCCAATGAGGGGTCTCTCTTCCTGTCTGTTATGACAACCGGGGTTGTGTGTTTAGCTCTTCGGTGAAGAAATAGACAGAAACAGGCGAAGAGAGCTGAAGAGTTATTAGAAGAAACCAAACGATTTTTTTTTACATGATTCATCCACGTTCAGACTATTTTTACAATTTTTTAAAACAGTTTTTGCTCTGAAACTGTCCTGAATATTGTTAAGGTGTCTTTACAGGCATCACTTTTGCTTTGTTCCAAAACTTGTTTTTTTCTTATTAAAAACAAACAATACAGCTGTTTTGGGAGATTCTTTATTGATTTTGGTAAAACGATCAGTAGAAAAGGCTGAGACCCTGTCTGCACAGAACAGCCACTTGTAAATACGCACACGAGCAAATTTTATTTTTCAAAAGTCAAACTTCAAACACCACCTCTGCATTTTTTATGTGAAGAACCTAAACGTAACCTTTTGGGAAAAACTGCCCAAAATACAACCCCAATAATGACAGATTACATTTTGTCACAGATGCCAGTTGCTCAAATACAGCAAAACCTTCATTTACTGTATTAGTTCAACGAGCAGACAAGTCTGATGAGCAATAACATTGCCTTGAATAGGCATTGAATAGCAGCGCAAAACCCCCTCATTATAGTGTTTACAAAGAAAAGATCTTTTTGGAAGCGCATCGTTCGTGCGGACGAGGCTTGAGGCTTCGTGTTAAGTAGCAAGTCGGTTCCATCCACAACGGGGGAAGATGTGAGCCATTTTTCATGTGCCAAAATAGTTCACAGGTGTGATCTGAGGATTTTGGAAACAGATGGGTGTTTGCTGTGAGGGGGTTGACAGGTTATGGGGGCCAGGCAGACTGAAGGCCCAGCGTTCATGAGCAGATACTTTTCAGCAGGGTCAAGTTTTTATACACTCTTCAGCAAACACCAGACTCTCTGTAGTCCTCAAACACACAACTCTCTAGCATTTCTTTTAGAGACCCAAAGCAAATTTAAAAATGCAAGTTTTTCTCCTCTGTTTGTGAGGCTTCTTTTTTAAGTGATTCTGCCATATGTTGCAAACCTCACACACAGAAACAACTCAAAAAGACTTGTTTTGAGCTCCTTGACTGGAAAGACCACATCAGTTGCTGACATCAGTTAGTTTTTTATCAAAGGAGGAAGAGAGAGATTGGCTGGGATGGAGCCTCAACGCTGTCAACTGCTTACACAAGGCATTTCCGTGTTGGTTGTCAAGCATGTGTGAGCCCCCCCAATTTTGTTTCACATTGTGCATGATGTCCGCTTGTTTGGAACAGCTGCTTCTGGCTCTGAGTGGCAGTGTAGCAAATCCAGGCTCTGTTTGGGAGGAAACTGGTGTGACTGGCAACATTTAAGATGCTGAAATTCAATATTTGTTTTGCAAACTTTATGATACAGAATGCAAATGTCATAATTCCTTTCTTGCTCAAGTCAAAACCTTTACCACAGACTTGAAATTTGCCATTTTTGGGGGGGGACTTTAGACTTTATTTAGTGGGAGGTTGTGTCACCTAAAATGCTTCAGCATTTTCTATTCAACCGTAAAATAAATAGAAAGATAAATGTCAAGAATGCCTTTCTGCTACGCAGTTACCACTTATTGTCTGTTCAAAAAGCCTAACGCTGAGAGTCTCTGCTTCTTATGACACATCCATTGCTTTGATCTGTGATGAGAGTGCGCGGTTCAAACAAAGGTTCACATTTTACTGCTTCTCTACATGGCACAGAGTGAATAAGGCTCATTGTTAACTTCCTCCTGTTCAGCAGTAATTATAAAGGGATTCCTCAAGCATAAGGGGCACCCTATATCCTGAGGATGTCAAATCATTTTTCATGCATGCGAATTGTGTTGCACTGTGAAGAAGAATGATCTGCGTGTTTTTTTACTCGCACACTATACATTGCATGCTCACTTTGCAATCTCATCAACTGCCAATGACGTCCTCCCCCCAGTTTCCATCCCACATTTCTCTGCCCCAACCCCCCACATCTATCCCTTATCACTCCTTCCATCCTGCTCTGTTTGTTGATAAGCCGAGAGGCCATTGGCCAACACACATGGTGCCCACGTGACACTTCAGCAGTAGCCTGATGGCCAGATTGGAAGCCCCCATGTGCATGTGTGAGTGCGTTTGGGTCTGAGTAGCACATTTCTAGGCTGGCTTAAGATGAGGTCTGGCTACTGTAGCTTTATTGTTCTTCCCTATCCTGACCCCTAGACATAAACCTTCAAACCCCCTCATCACATCCCACCACGCTCAGTCCCTCCTGGTGGGCTGCATTGCCTCATCCCATCACTAGCCCCCTAAACTAACCTACCAGCTTGTTTTAGTGCACATTGTCCAGCTCCTAATCCTATTGTCTGTGATTCTGTTCCCTCACACCAGTCCATTTGACACTACACTCTTTGGAAGAGAGCTACCAGTGCTGAATGTATTTATCACCAACATTGAGTTGACATGTAACAGTTTACAAGCACATTTAGTCCAACAAAAAAAGGTGGGACAAAGCACTGAGAGTCAGGAAAAGATGGAGAGGGCACTGCCACACTCACAAGCACTTCATTTAAACAAAAGACCCTAACTGTCTCTTCAGATTACATAAAGCCCAAGTGAAAAATGGTTTGCCGTTTTTAATCAAGCCTTTCAAACCTCCAGATTTTATTCTCCTTTTCCAATGGAAAAAGGTATTGCAGGCAGGTGAGGACAGAGAGGCAGATTGGGTTGTGTTTACAGACAGATATTAAAACGAGCAGAAAGTTACTGAATTACACAGTGAGATTAGGAGACTGAGGATAGCATTTCTGGGTTGTACGCTTTCATATTCCTTGACACAAACACAGCTATGGGCTTTATAATGTTGAGCTGGCGAACACAGTCTGAGTGCCACTGCCAGGACCATCACTACTCCTGGCTCTGGCCCCTCTCAGTCATGGAAAGGAAGTGAAGCGATGGGCGGCTGCTGCCGGTCCCTTCACAGATGGCTGCAGGTACAGCGCTACACTTGGCTGATAACCAAAGGACTTCAAAGCGCAGACGAGGGCTCAAGCCCATTTCTGTCCAAACCCATGAGGCAAAAGCCACAGAACAGAAAGGGGCGGCAATAGATGAGAACCTGAGTACTCAAAAGAGTCAACAGGCATGGAAACGAACAGCGTTAGCCTCCTCCTTTCGCTCTACCTGTGTTCGCCTTCGTATTCTTTTACGCATATAAAACATTTGTCCTGCACTTGTCATTTTTTTCCATTGATGCAGTTTTATCATCACTAATCTTTTGTTTATTTCATGAAATATGTTTCTAATTATTTTGTTACTAGAGCAGTTGTGATGCCACATTCTCATGTTTGTGAGAGATAAAAAATAAACAGCATTAGTAACTGTATAAGCTGTATGTTCATATAAATCTTTGATGTGTTAATTTTAAAACAAAGTTTAAGTTTAAAGTTAAACTTAGAAAATGGTCTGCATATCTATTTGATATTCAGTTATTATAGTGAAATTAATTTCTCTGTTGCTGCTGAAGGCTGGAAGCCAAGCATTAATGAGCTTTTAAACGATAATGTGAAGGGAAAGATGTTGAAAAGTCATTGATTCAATTAGGCATTCTACTGGCTTCTTTAATAATGCTCCAGTCTTGACATGAGAAAAACTGAAAGCAACATTTCCCAATGCAAGAGAATGTGTCTTCTCAGACAACTTATTCAGTATGTTTATATTGAAAAGTCCAGATAAACTTCTGATCTTTAAAGAAATTTGGGGCTCACAAAATGGCAACAGTTATAATTCATCTCTTCCTGGAAATGCTGATCATATGGTTCTTATTATCACATAGTATGTCATTTAAATATCTGAACCCAAATTTATGGTCATGAAAACAAAACAGAAATCAGGACTGGCAGTTCCGGCTTCAATTAAGGGGCCAAAGTGTGTTGATGTGTAAAGAGCAGGCTGTGCACCTTTTAGATCCCTCCTTACTTCAAAGCCACAGGCACACTACGGCCCGCCAGCGGCTCTGCCTGGAAGCCTTTTGAACTGACCTCTGCATTCAGTCTGACGGACAGAGATGGAGAGGGGAAATGGCAGAGAGATGGGGAATGACAAAGCTTGGTAAAGTAAGGCAGAAATAAAAGAAGGGAGGCAGTGGAGATGGGGTCGAGAGATGAATACCTTCATCTGGGGGCCCATTAGCCTCAGTGGCACAGCCAGAGGTCAGGGGGTATGAGGAGGGGAGGGATTCTGGAGGTTAGTTTGGATGGGTGTGAGGTTTCCATAGACTAGGAGGTTGTCATAGCAGTGGCACAGTTGTTGGGGGTTGTAAAAGTCTTGCTTTTTTAATTTAACCTGCTTCTTGCGTACATCTGTGTCATTCAATTAGGTGTCTGTTCTCTCATCTTTCCTAACAGCATCAAGCAGCTGTTAATATAATTAATTTTGTCTCCCCAGCATTTTTAGATAAACCCAAAATTTGACTTTGGTTATAACGACCTTTCTTGTTTTCTTTTTGGATATAGACAATTTAGGCAGTGTCGTTTGGCTTTACATTAAACAACAAACATTAAGCTTAATTTCATATTATTTGAACAAGGATAGTACTTCAATGCTGTTACTTGTAAAGACAACGCAATCATTGCATTGCATAAAGAAGTTTGGTTAAAATATTAACAAGAACTAAAACTACTCCTAAAAATCTAACATAACATAAGAACTAAAAGTGGCGTAACAAACACACAAAATAACACAAATAACAACAGGAGGCAACCAAAGGAAAGATTTGTCTTGTATTGATGAATACCCCCACTTTTTTTCTAATTTTATTCATTGTAAGCAACTAAGTTTTTTTCACTGACTTGCCATAAAATCTCTTTCTCTATTCATTTGTCAGGAATCTCTTTGCAACCACAATTCTGTGGGTTTGTCTCAGAACACAAAAATGATCCGTATTTGACCCAAAAATATGTATACATCTTGTTTTGTGTGATTCATAAGTTTGTTTTTATGTATATTATTGTGAAACACACCTCTCATTCTTTATTTGAAAGTGTTACTTACGCAAATTTGTTCAGATTTGTACTTCGCATGACAACTCAGTATGTAGCTGTTAAAATGAGCTCAGAGTATCCATTCTCTGCCTGTTTTGGATGCTTTTTGTGACTAAAGATACTGTAAATAAAGTCAGCTAAAGCCATGAGTTTCACGCTGAATCAGATGAAGAAGTCTGAGTTGGCTAGCCATATTTATTACCTTAGCTCTGTGGCCAGAAGGACTCGAAAGCCCTGTTTACGGCACAGTCAGATAGATTAAGGACACATATGCCTTGCTAAATCGGTATGTGCGTGCACGTTTGTCTGGGTAGGCTAACATTTTAAAGGCTGTTTGAATATTTAGAATACTGGGATCTACTTTGTCAGAGGAAAACAGAACATAAGAAGCTAGAGTAGGAAAATGGTTAAAAGAAGATGACATGAGATTGAAGCACGTTATTAAGCATGCAAAGTGATGAGTCACTAGGTGTATGAAGGCAGGAATGCATGTTGAGGCACACTTATAGGGGAAAAAAGGGCACGCAGCCTAGATTAGTCTGATCTGAAGACTTGATAGGCCCTGAACACCATATGCACACATTCCCTTGAAATATCACACACTCTTGTTGTCTGAAGAGGCTCATGTATCATCCCAGCTTGTATATGATAAAGAGGAAGAAATGGGAGAGGACAGTCTATCTTCATATAGGGGTGGCACTGATTAAAGATAGACAAAAATTACTAGTTTTTTCCCCTTAACTCTCATTGTTTAACCCAGTGGTTCCCAAACATTTTCTGCCTGGCCCCCCTTGGATTCTAAGAAACTTTCCAAGCCCCAGCACAGATATTTTGTTTTCAAACTCTATTGCAGTTTATTTCACACCTCAATATTCTTTGAACTGAACGAATTTAACTAAACTGAAATAAGTTGCAGTTTGCGATTTAAAAAAGTTTTTTAATAACAAAACAACAAACCACCTATATAGTGTCACTGTCTTCAGTGTAAAATTGTTATCAATACATCTGTTCCCAAAAATACTTGTCCGTGCAAAACGGGTTTAAAAACACCAAAAGCTTCCTGAGAGAAAAATATATATATATAAGTTTTATCGAGCAAATTTGACACCTTTAATCCTCACTTCTTTGCATTAATGTGGGAGCCCTGTCAAAAACCTGTCCATTATGCCAGCAGTATTGTGCCCGTTTGGTGACCTTTGATAAAAGAAAATGCTGTGGCCAAGCTTTATTACCTCGTGGCCACAAGATATTAATGCATGGCATGATATAATTTTGAAAAGCCTCTTTGTGAGAGATACAGACATTGTTGGAGATAGATTATATATACTGTTCAAAGATACCCTCGCACTGTGACTGCTGGATGTGGGCACCAGAGACCCCCGTGACCCTTAAAGGAAGAAGCGGGTAAAAGATAATGGATGGATGGATGGTGTTTCCCAAATGAGACATAACACTCCTCCTTCTGCAGCAAAGGCATGGAGAGGACCCTGTTTTGAGAGTTCAGCTCGAAATAAAATAAAGACAAATACAACTGCTGTCATTAGCTGTGTCTTATAGATGCAACATAAGAATTACTTCATGCCTTTTTCTGAACAGACAGAACAGTCTCTGTATGGAAATGACTGCAATAAATATGTGTTGGGCAGGTGTTATTTTTATCTCGTGGTTATTTATCTCATAATAACATGTGGCCACGAGGTAATTTTTTAATCCAATGTCACTGGACAGGTTCCATAGAGCAGTGTCCAAGCATTCATTTTTTTCATTCAGTGCTGCAGTACATCTGTGCCTCCACCCCATCCCCTAGGTGGCATACGCCCCCACTTTGAGACCCTCTGGTTTAACCCTTTTCTAAAAACTAATATAATTTTTAAAGGCTAGACCAGTAAATGCAGAGGTGTTTTTCAGAAGAAGGAAAAAACAGGAAGTCATGGCACTTCTGTGCATGATTGGCTTCCAGGAGCCTGATCAGGTTCAACTGGTTCCTCTGTTGTTCATTGCTGGGTTTGAAATGGGTGGGGTGTCAAAATTAATCCCCCTGGGTGTGAGTTTGTGTTTTTTGGGGTGGTGGTTTGAGGCTGTCTGTTATCACATATCCAAAATGTTTTCATGAGATATTTGTAAAGACCTCGGTAAGGTAGTCGTCACTTAATCACTCAAGTGAGGATGCGTGAAGTCACAGAAATGCCTACATGCCCATTGGCATGCTTGTTCTGAAGTTATGTGCATCTTTGGTGGATGTAAATGTTTTCGGTCTGTTTGATATTAATGAATCAGCGGACTTTAACCCCTGAGTTCAATAACACGCCCAAAACCAATGCTTCATGTTCCATGGGACAAGGCAGGATGAAAGGGTGGGGTGATGGTTCTGCGGGGTACACTCTGGGCAGGTCACCAGTCTATCTATCACAAGGCCACAAAGAGACAGGCGAATTCACTCCTTGTGATAATTTAAAGTTATCAATTACCCTAGCACGTCTGTTTTTTTAAGATATGTGGAAGGAAATCGCAGTATTTAAGGAAAACCCACGCATGCACACTGGGAGAACATGTAAACTTCCCACAGAAGGGCTACAGCCTGGTTGTGTTCCTGTGAGGTGACAGCTCTAATGACTTAGTTCAGTTTACTAATCCGAAAAATGCTCATGGTCCAAGTTTAACTTTTTATTTGATGTACTTCTAAATTCAGGAAAGGGAATGTTGGTTCAGAATATTTTTTGTACAGAAAAACACAACCAAAACTATTTCTTAAATTCTTTAATAGTCATTGCCTCTGAGCATTGGACTCTGTATCTATGCAACTAGGGCCTTTAGAAATAAACCTAAGGTCCACATCCTCATCTTTTTTTACTTTGTACCTGTTGTCTCTTTTACGTGAGAATAAATATTAACTTGTGCTCACAGTGATGTGTCTGCTGTCAGTAACATTTAATCTCCTTTTGTGTTTGCATATCCCTGGCTTTTGTCCTGTGCTTCCTGACATGCCATCATTTTAAAACTTCAAGGCGAGGTGCACTGCAAATCCCGTCCATCATTAACATTAACACTAAAACTCTGCAGTGTGTTTTTATTACAGCACTTCACGCAACAAAATCCACACTGCTTTGGCTCCGTTCATATCAATTAGCCATTTTAGAATGTTTTCCTTTTGTTTGTCTCTCTGTTCCATTGTTTTTAGGTTTAGTTACTGTTTCTTGCTAGTAGTTCTCATGTGCTGATCTTACTATACACTGTGTCCATCTGTCATCATGAGCCCTGAATGACGTATGAAGAATTGTTGGGTGGTTCTCTCTGTGCGTAAATGATAAGCATTCTGGCGAATAGCTGCTTATCGGTTGTGTGTGGCTCAGCTCTGTGCTTGCAAAAAAAAGGCCAAAGCAGCGTCAACTGAACATGTGCCGTTGAATTGTAGTTGGATATGCTTTCAGAGGTACAAAAATGTTCTTTCTTTCTTTCTTTCTTTCTTTCTTTCTTTCTTTCTTTCTTTCTTTCTTTCTTTCTTTCTTTCTTTCTTTC
>JAVKLF010000011.1:15961677-15996992 GCA_034783495.1 Millerichthys robustus | reverse complement strand
ATTAACATCAGTCTGTGATTCAGATATTTTTAGGCCAGCAGAGAAGGCCTTGCAGGCCCTGACGGCCCGCCACTGAGCTTTGAAACTCTAGGACTCTAAGCACCATGGCTTATGTCCAATTTAAAAAGGTTTGAGATGTTGTTCACTGTCTGTATAGGTTTATGCACTTCTCCTCACACGAGGACATTTGTTGAACAACTTATATGTGAATTTCACTTGCATTTGAGCAAGTGGTGACCGATAATGTTATCTCATTGCCAGCACAGTGTGTTGTATCTGTTAATGTTTGCTTCCAGAAAGGGGAAAATTGAGGGTGTGGCACGTTTACAGCTGGCATTCTGTGTGGCTTAGATGATTTTCCTATATCTGCAAAGCAGCACTCTTATTTGCTGTTTAGTCTGTCCACATGCTAAATGAATGTTTGCTCTAATGAGAGTGTTGCTAGTGATCAAATACAGTAGCAAATTAGAGCAAGAAAGCCTGGTGGAACAGAAAGCCTTTATGACAGTATCTGACCACAAGCTCATTTAATGCATTAGAGAGAGAGATGCTGCTTCCCCAAAGAAGGTCAAAGAGACAGAAATACAAGGCTGGACTGTTCTGTATAGTTGTTATGTCCCTGCTAAGCTGTGTTTTTACTCTTACATTTACCTTCGTATTCTGTGTTTTTGCAACAGTTTCATTATCACTGCAACTGTTGACCTTAACATTTGCATTTACACATATGTAACAAACCCATAAAAATGAGAAAAGAAGAAACAGATGCTTTCTTACAGGGTAAACAAAATTATTGATAGATTCGGAAACTACAAAGAAGAGGCAGTTTGCTGTCGCTTTTGCAGATACTTGAAGAACCTATGACAGAGGGAGATAACGCTCCTCATGTTTCTCTTTTTACAGTTTGTCCTCTATCTGTTAGTACCAGGTGTTTAGAAAAAGAAAAAGTGTGATAAGCAACACACACACATACATGCACATACATTCAGAAGGGAAGGGTGAGATAATGCTTTGTCTAGACAGTCAGAAGTCATTTCATTAGCCAGTCAATTTGACCCGCACCCACCTAATGTCTCCCAGCCCTGCAGACACTGGGATGTCTAAAGAGACAGAATCATCAGACTATATTGTTTATGTAAGTAGCTAATAAACCTGAAAAAGTGTGCCTATATATTTAATTTAGTGGACATTAAAAACTTTTTTTTTTGTTTCCTAGGTGACGGCTGACATCCCTGGCCTATTCATTTCAACTGTTCTAGACTGAGTATAAAAGAGTTGAAAGGCCTTAGTCTTTTTGAAGTTGTTTTTCTATGAAAACTATATGTTTTATTTGCATCTCAAATGCTGTCTTTGTCATAACTCTGTTATGTTGTCATGGCAGTAATAATGATGGTTTAATAAAAGATGACAAACAGAAGCCGTCACAGGCAAGAAAATAAGGGCCACTGATTACCTCGCTCTCCAAGCTCTATTCTTTTTTCCTCCCTTTCAGTCCATCTCTGACCCTTACATGGCATGCAAAATGGCTCTGATCCTCCCAAAAAGAAGATTAACCAACCCCTGACAGAGAAGTAATCTCTCAGAAAACATTGACTATTATCATTTCAACATGCTGCCTCTAAACAGAGGAAATTCCTCTCTGGTATGGTTAATTGCAGTGTGGAACACACAATGCTTCTTTAGGTATGCTAAATGGGAAGCCTTGGCTACTGAAGGCATTCCAACATTGTAAATTTAAAACAATGGACCTTTATAGATTTGTGCTTGGCACAGAGCTCAAAAATTCAAGTAAAGTTCAAAAATACATTTTCAAAGGAATTTGTTTTAGATTGTGTTATTCTGACACAACACAGGGTTTACATTTTTTCAGATTTGTGACTATAAATATGTCTGAACCTTAAGTTTGCATGAAAACGGACGTAGGAATACTAAAGCCACTTTCTCAGTGAAATATAATTGGTCACATTGTTGCCTGTGAATGTTGTCATGAGATAACATTCCAATCATTTGACCTCTTACTTTTAGCTCATTTAATTACTTATCTGTGTTCTGCACAAGCCTTGTAACTGTGCTGCTGTTTGTGTAGCTTTTATTTTTTAGTACTGACTTTTGGTGCCGAATGTTTCCACAAGATATATTTTTCCAGAGTTTCTTCTGCATCTATACATGGTGTTTTTTTTTTGTAATATTGCAGAGCCTTGCCCTTGTTAAGGAAAATGTGTATGGCTCTCAGTACGTTGCACTTCTGCCAGCTATTTTAAACAAACTTTTTGACCGCAGTGTTAAAACTGACATAAAGTCAATGAGTGACTAGAGTTGAGAAGGAATTTGTGTGCTACAAAATGCAACGAGCAACAACCAGGCTTTTTTAAAACCACAGCTACTGTATCTGTAATCATGCTGGCAAATATCTTACATTAGAATTTTCCATAAAAGAAACAGGCCGGCTCTGTGTTCACATACATCCTTTTGTCCATCCGATTGGGCCTGCGATTATCCTGTCATGTCTCAGTCACACACTGTTGACACTGTTCTGTGATGCAACCCGTCTTTCAAATTATTTTTAGCATAAAATCCAGGCACAGGAGTTGGTAATCCAAGGAGTGACATCTGGCCTTCAGGGCTTATGTGATTAGCAGAGAGCCTTGCCCCTAATAGCCCAGCGGACGTTCTTCATTACCTCTCTGACTATAGCACCAGACATAAAGTGAACAGCCATGCCTCCTTAAAGGAAGAAAAATAAAACTACGTCCAAATAATTCTTCAGAACACAGATGTGTAAATATCATGACTGAGATTTAAATCCATTAACTGGTACAGGAAGCATGGATAAGCTCTTGGAGGAGCTGTGCTAAATCACTTACAGTAGAACACTAGCCATTCAGTAAGTCCTTATCCTCTGATATAAACCACAGCTTCAATCCCACTGCATTTAGGCTAACACCAGATGACCAGAGAGATAACTAGTGAGTCAAAGCCCAACTAGGCCAAACAAAATATATACGTATATATCTGAAAGGTGTAAGAAGGTGGGTGGGTGGGTGGGTTTTTTGTTTAAATAAAGAAAGGGAAGTTAAAATACATTCAACAGTAGAATTGACTATTAGCTGTTTTATTTTTGGAAATTTATACATTAAGTTTAAAGTCTGAAATCAACAATATATACAATGGATATTTAACTTGCAAAAGCAGCAGTTTCATTAACAGTTATTAATTTAAACAATATTTGCTTGGGTTATGTTAAGGTTTGTGTGTGCACAGGACTGTAATAATTTCTGAATTGTGAATAATTTGATAAACTATAAAGCCTAAATGTATGCACTGGTGTTCACATGGACAGGTCAAACCTTTTAGTTTGTTAGTTGTAAACTACTTTAGGTTAAGGCAACTCTGTAGCACTTTGTCCATGAATACAAGTGTCAGATAATTGTTTGGGCTGCAATAATCATTTCAATGTTACAGAGAAGCCTGGCTGTTTGCGAAGAGAGAGATAAAGAAAGTGACTATTTTTGGGCAGTTGTTTGCTTGGAGAAGCTTTTGCTTATTCTGAAGCAGTTTGTTCCCAGGAGTTCAGAGTACAGCCTTGTTGCTGTTTTACTTTTGTTTTCTTGTTTTACGGATCTGTGGTTGTGCAGGAGTTTAGTGACGCTCTTCTATTTTTTTAGTTACTTGAACATTAGTTTTTTTCTTAAACCCTTCCTTAAGGTTATAGTTGTTACCCAATGATGGTAAAGCGCATAAGCAGGGATGTTTATGGGAAAATTGTTATTCCCTAAAACTTCTATTTCCATATATATTTGTTCTCTGGAATGTTCTGTGAAAATGGTAGGCCTATGCTTTTAGTATTTACTCAGTCTGTTTACAAAACTGCAGATGGGAACAGTGGGGAAATGATATTTCCTCTGCATGACCTAATAGTATAATTAGGTCATGCAGTATAAGTATGCAATAAGCATTATTGAATTTAAATCTGCTAATTTCCTTGCTGAATTTATTGGCTTTTTTTGTAATGTATTTACATAAATAAACTTCTTTACTAAACACTGGGTTTTGATTTGTTTCACAATTAACTCCATTAACCTAATATCTGATGATATTAAGAAAAACATTTGGCTATAGCACTACATAAAATATAAAACACTGAAGGAACAATTGCTAAAAGATAGGTTGAAGGGTTTAATAAATATGATATATTGTCAAATATGCTAGGTGTTTAATGACCTGCTCTGACCTAAGCTGTTTTTATTTAAAGCTTGTGACAACTCCTCGTGTTTCAGACTCTCAAATTTCTAACCTCTCACTTTCATTCTCTTTGCTCCTCCCCCCTGTTCCCTCTTGTCACAGGTATGGCCTCGCAAGTGCAAGTGTTCTCCCCTCACACTCTTCAGTCAAGTGCCTTCTTTAGCGTAAAGAAACTCAAGGTGGAGCAGAGTTGTAACTGGGATATGACAGGGTACGGCACGCACAGCAAAGTCTACAGCCACAACAGCAGCAAGAACGTTTCGACCACCAGTGGTGCCCTCGGCATCAACAGCTCCTTGCAAGTTGCCAGCTCCACCCTGCCCTACGAGCAGACTCTCATCTTCCCAGCCAGCGCTGGCCACATTGTGGTGGCCTCAGCCAGCAGCACCTCAGGGGCCATTGGGTCTCTGCTGGGCAGCAGTGGTGGAGGCAACAGCAGCAGCAACAGCAGTGGTGGAGGAGGTGGTAGTGGAGTTGGTGTTCACAACTTGACGCGCCGCAGCACGGTGAGTCTTCTAGATACTTACCAGCGATGCGGGCTTAAACGCAAGAGCGAAGAGCTTGACAATAACAGCAGCGTGCAGATCATCGAGGAACACGGCCCACCAATGATTCAGAACGGAGGAGCTAGCGGAGCCACAGTGGCTACAGTGGCCACTGCTACCTCCACCGCAACGTCCAAAAACAGTGGCTCCAACAATGAGGGAGACTATCAGCTGGTTCAGCACGAGGTGCTCTGCTCTATGACCAATACCTATGAAGTATTAGAGTTCTTAGGAAGAGGGACTTTTGGACAGGTGGTAAAGTGCTGGAAAAGGGGAACAAATGAGATTGTGGCCATCAAAATCCTAAAGAACCACCCTTCGTATGCACGGCAGGGCCAAATTGAGGTCAGCATCCTGGCACGTCTCAGCACGGAGAGCGCAGATGACTACAACTTTGTGAGGGCCTACGAGTGCTTCCAGCACAAAAACCATACGTGCCTGGTATTTGAGATGTTGGAACAGAACTTGTATGACTTCCTCAAACAGAACAAGTTCAGCCCTTTGCCTCTCAAATACATCAGACCCGTGCTTCAGCAGGTGGCCACGGCTCTTATGAAACTGAAGAGTCTTGGATTGATCCATGCCGACCTGAAGCCTGAGAACATCATGCTTGTGGATCCGTCCCGACAGCCCTACAGGGTTAAGGTCATTGACTTTGGTTCAGCCAGCCATGTCTCAAAAGCAGTCTGCTCCACTTATCTACAGTCCAGATACTACAGGTAAGAATAGCAATGTTCACAACCTATGCTTGGTATGAAATCGATGTTTTGACTTAATTAATAATTGCATTCATTCAGTGTAGGGTAGTGGAAGAAAGGACACACAATTTTGTATTTGGTCCATTATTGGTCCTATTTGTATTGTTTATCTTTTTTTGTTTTATTTTTCTTTTGCATTTTGATTGTGTTAATGCTGCTTTAATTGGAATGTTGTCATTGATCAGATAATTATAAAACATTCAGATTTGCTGCTGATCTCACAAACTGCCTCTTAAATTGGTTTTGCATTCCAGCTTTGTGTTTTTTTCTTGTGTTTACCCCATCAGTTAAAACCCACTTTAATAGTAAACAGGGCAGTAAAACTCAAAGACTTGCAAAGTAGCCAGCTGCTTATTTTGTTTAATAGCACAAAGCAAGCAAGTTTTGGTGTTATTGTGACTATAGAGGCATGCTTAGTTGGTTGGTCACATCTTGCTGAAGCTCGGGTAAAAGCCAACAGACCACAGGGAATTTTAAAAGAATGTTTAACGGTATAAAGAGATTTAGATATAAAAAACGGTTGTTTCCTGTTGTTAGAAGTGTATTGAAAAGGTCCCAGACAAACTTTTGTGGAAGAAGGGCACTAATCATTTGAGGTGGCAGTCTGCCCATAGGCATGTATTCACCCTTTTATCCACCAAGCCTTCAGACCCTCAGTCCCCCCATTACCTACTAGCTCCCATTTCCCTGGGGATAGAGATGAGGGGTCAGCCTGAGTTCTCCTGTAATATGTGCTTGTAATCCACACCAACAGACCCTGCATTAGAACCAGATGACACTCTGAGAATATATTTTTTTCTATTCTCAGTGTCTAAAAAATGCATTTTACCCATGGCAAACGCTGTATAGGCCTTTTTTTTTATTGAAAAGTAATCAATTAGTGCTCATCTTGAATCTTCACAGAGAGACAGTATGGAGCCTAGGTTTGGGTTTGGAGTTGATGGAAGAACAGGTATAACCACATACATTAACGCAGACTCATGCACTTGCCAGGTGTTACTTTTCAACTGAGCATAATGTGAATTCTGCTGTAGGAAGTTGTTGGAAACTGTTGTCAAATGGGTTTTACTGTATGTACATTATTGTTACAGTTTCTTATTGACATTTTAAATAAACTGGACTGAAGACAGCAAGGTCCTGTTGATGTGGAAAAGCATAATAGTCATTAACAAGATTAAACTGCTATTCCCATATTCCTAAATATTTTGTTACATCTGGCAGATGTGTTGTTCTAACTAATCTTTGATTTTGTTAAGCATTTCTTCCAACTTGGTTTGTAAAATGTGCAAGAGAAGTCTATGAGGCAAAGGGATTGTACATCCTTAGAGGACATTATTGTCAAGTCATTTTATGTACGTATGCCATTCCAAAGTAAGCACAAGGAGCAGCAAATTGTTCTTTGTCCACAAACAGGTTATAAAATGTTCTTGTTTGTTCTTCCTGGTAGTGACAGGAGGAGGTGGGTAGAAAGATCATGCCTCAATTTTGTCTTAACAACAGAAAAAAGGGCAAAAAAAATGACAATGTCCAAAACTTATCCATCAGCTACTAAACCTTAGCCAGGGACTTGGTGAACCTGATTTGAACCAATTGAAGTACTGAGAGTGTGGATTTTTTTAGGTATACTGCGCTGCCTAAAGATTATGTGTCAACAGTGTGTGATCTTTAATCAGGCAAGTCTCACGATTTATGTCAAAGAATGAGCTAATCGAAGCCTGGCACCATAGGTTTGTTAGCACCGTACGCAGTCAACGGCAAACAAAATTGGACTTTCGAAATAATTCACAGTGAGTTTATAAGCTTAAAGAATAACATCAGTCCATCTTTGATAATTACAAGTGAAAATATAGCAGGGTAGGTTTTGTTGCTTGTCCTTTGACAGGATGAAGATTACACACAGGTGTCCTTACCCAGCTCTGAAAAACAACGTCTGTGATACTGTATATTCACCATAATGGCAACCGTATTCAAACAATGTAGTGATTCATCTCAGATAAAACTTTATTTTTTTTTATTAACAATAATTGTTTTTGTTTAATGAGGTGGGAAAACCGGAGAGAATAAGAGCAACAGCTGTTTGCATTTTAGATGTCAAAGACATTGTTTGCTGTTGACAATACATGTGCTGCAACAGCCTTGCAAATGAGTTATGGATTTTTCACAAGGTTGACTCATGCAAATAAAATACCAGTATTCAAGGTAAACAAGATCAGCTTTCATTGTACTTAGAGTTTTAACTTTGTTCGCCTCAGTGCTTAGCAACTACAGGGTCATTTAGCTGAGCTCATCTATCCTTGTCAGAAAGGCCTATCTGTAGGACTTTTACGCTTGATGCCTCTGGCGTTTAATACAGGCAGTCTTCTAACATTTTTAAACACATTAATCTTAAAACTTTTAAATGATCTGTGCTGTTTTAAGTAGATCATTATATAACTTAACCCTGGCCCTACTTCTTTTATCTCCCTCTCCTGCTCCTTTTCCTTCTTCGTCATAGCTAATAATGTAACAGGTAAGCGTAAAGGTCAAGCTTACTCTGTGCCGGATAAAGGAATTATTGTCGTGTCCCAGATGGACATTTTTGTCGTATTTAGTATCTCATTTACTTAAGGCCATGAGGTTGTTGGATTGCAACAAGACATCATTTAGGTTTATGTGCCGTTTCCTGAGGCAGTCCAGCTGGTGAAAGCAGGCCTTGTGGTGCCAGCTGGTAGTGAAGGGGAAGTCTAATATGCAGACAAATGCAAGTATTAAAGGAAACACCCAACATGACTGTCTGCTGAACTTTTTAAAGACCTTCTTATTTAAAGATAGAATACTGATGTCTTCAAATGTGTGCAGGGTATCATCTGTTTAAGGTCTATCATATTTTTTCAACTTTTACACCACTCAGAGGTGGCTTAACCCAGAACAGGATTAGTGGTTACAATTGGAGGTGAGGGTTGAAAAGTTAATAAAAATAACTAAAATACTGAAATAAGAAAACAGTCCATAACAGTATGAAATTTTCCTTGAACAAAGGGGAATCCACTGTTTTTTCAACGTGATATTGTTGTTGTTCACCCCTTAGTCAATACTCAGGAGTCTCAATGTCTAACATGGTCCAAAAGGTATCCTGAGAGTTTTTCAGAACCATCAAAGTATTTTTGATAAAACAGCATGCCACTTTATCTCCCCTTGTAAAAAGACTTCCGTATACATGCTGAAATGTTCTCTTATGGTTCTTTTTTGTTTTTACACTGACGTGCTTCATTGGTATGACAGAAGAATCCGGAAAGAGACAGAGAGAGTTCTTTAATTAAATGTATGAACATTAACAACCCAAAGGCCTGAAGCTACAGCCTCACACACTTGTCAGCACCTCCCAGCTTTTGGATATTATTAGACTACAGCCATCACACATCTCTCACACCTATGCATGAACTTCATTTACTGACAATCAGAAACCTAATGGTTGCAGGAAAAGTTCCATTTAGACACAGGTGAAAAGAAAATAAGTCAACAGCGTTTGAGACGGTTGTTGTTGATGATGCCAATATTTTTAAGTGGACAGCTTTGAGCATCATTAGCCTTGATATTAGATCTTCACAAAAATCATATTCTTTGAACTTTGCACTTTCTTCATGCATTTATTTAAGTGACTAATAAAGAAAAGCTCCATAAAACACGGCCAATGTTATGGCTCAAACACCTGATAAACACGTGTTGTGTTCTTGTTTTATTGGCCTTCGGTATAGTCGCTGTTTGAGCTGAGCCGTCTCAGTGTAAGCCGAGTCTTTGCTCCACCTTTCTGTATATCTCTCTATCTGTTGTTAGCGTCATACAACCGGACAGACAAGACAGGCGTTCCAGCACATTTACCCTGCTTCCGTCAAACATCAAGGGGTGTTTTAACGAATGAGGTTGCTATTAGTTACTGTTCTCTGAAGCATGTGTGAGAGTACATGTGTGTATGTGCCAAGGTGAGAGAGACAAGCAGGTAAACAGTGGGATCGGGTTGCTGGAGAGGAAAAGGGCTGAAAGACAGGTTGGCTCAGTGGCAGCAGTGCAGCTAATAGCGCAGGTGTTGTTTATTAGAAGATACTCAAGAAACAAACTTGAACTGCAGGGAAAAAAAGAAGGAAAAAAGAAGGAGACAGGAGCTGCGAGGGATGGAGGTGTGAAGATGGGTTCTTGTTTTGCATTCCACACCATTACATTGAACAAGACGTTTTCCAAGTAAAGGCAGATGATTCCAAATGTAGAAGAACTTTTCTTAGCTTTGACCTGGCTGAGAAGCTTTTTAATGTTGCTACTTTTCTGCTGACTTTTGAGATGTTTTATAATTAGCTTTATATTTGCAGCTTGCAACCACTCAAACCCAGGGCTGTCCTGCTGTTGTTGACTGTAGATACTAGGGCATTGATTATTATAAGGAACTTGCATATAAGAGGCAGACCCCTGAAATGTTAATTACTGCACTGTGTATTCACTATAATGTTCTTTATGGGAGTTGTAATACCTTAGTATGCACGACAGAGTCCTAATAACCTGCTTCTCATTTATAATTTGCCTCTGGGCAGCTCGTTCATGTGTCTCCAAAGGACAGTCAGCAAGCAGGAGACATGTAGCAGCTTAGCTAATTAACTGCCTGAAGCCCAGCATATGCATCTGACGTATACAGTTGTCTGTTCCTCACAGTTATTTTGGCAAATAATGAGTGAGAATTATCTAGATCTTTAAGTAAAATGTGAACTTGGTCATCCAGGTGATGCTACAGACATTAGTGCATTGACAGGCTACACAGTGTGCACACAATAGGTACATATTCGCACCTCTGCCAGTGCGGGACATTGTGCTCCTCGAATAAGATTTCTGAGTTTCACTTTTTTTCTGAATACTTGTCTTTGTTCTCTGTCTCAGTTCAATTTCCATACATTACCCAGGACATTAAGCTGATGGAAATTAAGACGCCTTGATAAAACGCAGCACGCTGCCCACTCAGGCTCACTAAGGCTGCAATCTCAACACTCTGTATTGATTGGCTTACTTGCAGCACAGGCTTTTTCCCCCCCGTAAGCTTTTGGGGTGTTTTAGCAAATGACAGTAGCACATAGTTGTAACGTATTCAACCTTTCACGTGTCTGCAGAGTAACACAGCAAGGTGAAATCAGGAAGCTGTAGGTTATTAAAGTGTCCAGCCTTGTGGGTTTGTTGTGACAACTGCATTAAATCTAAAAATCATCACCAGGAACTTTAACATTTCTTCTTTAGTGAATATATTAATTTTCCTCTCTGCCACAAATTGGTCTCTTTTCTGTGGTGTTCAAGCATCAATTGGTTTGGCAGGGTGATGGCTGCCATCAGCGGCTGACTGGCACAGGTGCCCTTGGGTCTAAATAAATCATGAGGCTGCCTGCTGATCCCCTACCTCCATTCCTGTATGCCCGCTATCCCTCCACAGGGAGCTGCAGAAAGTGTGTAGCCCCCACCACTGCATGCTGCCATGGCTCCTTCCCGTTCCTTTTTCTTTTCTCCGCTTTCTCCCCTCCCCTCACCTTTCCTTCACCCCCCTCATCACCTCTTCCATTCACTTACATGAATATTTAAAAGCTAACACCAAGATGGAAAATATGCAGCAAGGGCAATAAAGACACATTTTTTTTTAAAAAAAGTGTTCATTTTGGGGCCCTGATTTTCATAATTTATTGCAACTTAGGGGATAAAATTCAAAGCGGTGTAATTACAGAGAGGGAGTGTTATAAAGACAGAAACAAACAGAGATTGTTGATCACAGTCAGAGAGAGGGACAAACAGAGGGCAGGGGAGAAACTGAGGGAGTTTGATCTATTCAGGAGGCCCGGCAGGGAGTTGCAATTTGCTCCGTCGTGGCTGTGTGTGTGTGTGTTTGGACTTTGTGCCACTGGGACAGCAAATGCCTGGTGTGCAGAAGCCTATGCAGGCTCCCATGATGTTTTCAGTAGAACAAAACAGACCCATTCGTCTTTTTCAATTCAGGAATTTGTTAATGTGCATATATGGGTAAATAGTTTGGCTAATTTGCAGCAGCAAAGTGGTCAGGGCTTTCTACTGATCAACCTAACATGGGACCTTTATGAAAAAAAAGACTTCCTTGTAACCCCTGTATTATGTTTTTTTCCCTGTTTCATTATTTAGTATCATGTCTGGTCATTAGAGCAGCTTATTTCTCTGGTTACCAATATAAAAAAGCATGTGCCTGCTTGATTTCATGTACCACCTTTCTGTCACTTTTTAATGTATTCATTTGACAGGGGATGTACAACAGGCTAGTTAAGCACAATTTATACTCACAGTGACAGTTGTTGCTCTATAAAAATGTTGCTTTTTTATTGCAAATGAAACATGAAATGAGCTTCTGGTTTTACCACTTAGACTATTGTCTGCAACTCTCAGTCATAAAGCTGTGACTCTTAGATTCTAGTTATTACATTACATATGTATTTGTTGTTGTTGTCGCAGAGCTATAAATATTAAATAAGACTGGGATGCATTGTAAAATTATTTTATTATTTTGATAATGTATTCATTTAATTATTTTTTTATTTGATTTGACTTTATCATAATGCAGGTCTGGTTTTCCGTTGAACAATATTTGGGTTTGTGACTTAAATAATGAATATGGAAGGATCATTACTCGATGTTTATCAACACAAAAGAATGATTTAGGCATTTTTTTAGCATTAACAATTTTTTTTTTTCTGAATTCATGCGCTCTTGTTTGGATCTTGGGGAGGGAAAAAGCGAAGCTATTTTCACTTAATATACATCAGCAATGTCTTACTTTTATTGACTCTGTGGCTCCTCACATAAAGCCATCTTCAGGGGTTTGTTTAAATCAACTCAATTTTCTACTAAAATTGCATTGTATTTTTTAAGCCTTGTGCTTTTTAAAAAATAGGTTTGAAGAAAGTCCTATTTCACCAAAGCTTGATAAATAATTTAAAACAACTAATAGCGCCTTGTGACAGAATGAGAAACTATCACCATGGCATATCAGATGGCTTGTAGTTTCAGCCTAAGGCTTAATTTGTTTGGAAAAATAATTACTCCTGTATTGAATCTTAGTTAAATATTTAAAAGGTTAGCATTAGGAATGTGGCAACAACCATAATTATTTTAGTCTTTTTCTGGCAAACCCGTTGCTTTAGACACAACTACAGCAGACAGACTGCCACACAAAATGTTCACTATGTGGCACAATTCAAGCTATGGCATAGCTCAGTTTTACAAAGAGCAACAATGGAAAAAAACAACTTTCTCTATGCGGTTAGCCACTGAGCTTTAAGATGTAATCCCTCTGTTTTATGAGGAAGGAGCGTCAGCTTGTCTGCAGAGTTCAGATAGTTATTGAGAGCATAAGATGGGGGGCAACAAAAGAGCATTAAGACGCTGTATATTAGCCCATGGGTGAAGGGGGATGGAGTAAGATTGTAGATAACAAAGGGAGGAAAAAAATGTAGAATAAAACATGCAATACAATGGAAGAAAAACAACCAAAAGAGATCAAATTTATTAGTATAATTTAGAACAGAAGCTACTCCAACCCCAGTAGACAATTTAAGGTGTGCAGATGTGTATTTCTGGCTGACAAAGGATACATCCTTACCTACTACACAATACTCCTTCAAAACTCTTTTTGCCACTTCATTTTTCTGATGGTCTACTAACATGCAGCAAATATCTGTTTTTATATATGAATGCATATATTTTAAAAGCATCCAATCTGAACATTAGGACTTTTACACTGCACGGCCCGTCCCCAGCCGGCTTGGCTCAGCCTGAATTCAAACCCAGGTTCAGTGTTTTTTCATTAGCCCAGATCCACCCCGATTTCTGAAACCCCGAGAGTTGTGGTTCTAAACGGCCCAATTTGACATCAGCTATTGCCCATTGGTTAGTTCACTGGCCGTGGGTTGATCTCATCACATAGATGTGAATAATTTTTCGTGAATTGTTTTCCATGTACTCCGGTTTCCTTCCACAAACCAAAAACATGACTGTTAGGCTAACTGGTAACCAAGGTGTCCCTAGGTGTGAGTGAGAGTGTGAATGCTTGTTTGTCTGGTTTGTCTCTATGTGGCCTCTCTATGTTTGTCTCTCTATGTTTTGTATTAGTTACCCCGCCCCTTGCACTGTGACTGCTGGATATGGGCGTCAGTGACCGCCATGACCCTGAAATAAAGAAGCGGGTTAAGACAATGGATGGATTGATGAATGGATGGATATTGCCATCATTACATTGGTTTTAAGCAGTTATCTACCAAAACCAAGCTCTAAGTACTATTCTTGAGCTTGAATGTCACGAGTTATTAAAAATAAATAAATGCAAACCATTTCTGGTGAAGGCTTGTAACTTTCTGAGAAGAACATCATCAATCTGAGTGCTACAACACATAAACGTAGAACTCCTGCACAAGCTACTTTCAACTTTCAAATAAAACACACAAAAGCACTTTTGCTTAAGTTGGAAACGCATTTAAATTAGACAACTTAAATTAAACGTCCTTGTATTTTTAATAGGATGCACAAGTTTCAGTGCTTTTCATTGTGTGTTTTGTTGACATGAATGAACATTAACATGCATCAATTCTTGAGTTCTAAAAAGAGTCTCTCTGTTGCTTCAGTCGTCATAGTAACCAGGGCTCTGATTCCAAAAGTGTTCATTTGCCTCTGCAAATTCAACACCTGAACTATAACAGGGCTGTTTTGATCTTCCTTCCTGCCCTCCAGCCGACAGCTGTGCACTTTAGGGACAGGGAGGGCCCTTGAGCCACACTCTCATCTCATGGCTATTGTTTGCCCAGGTGGGTCTGGACACCCTATCAACCTCCTTCATCCCAGCCCCCATGCAAACCAATCCTGAGCGCTCCTTCTCGTTTCACCTTCCTTTCCCTCTTTTGCTTTCTGTCTCTTCTTTCTTTCCCTCACTCCCCTCTGTCTTTATTCCACAGAGACCTATGGTCCAACTGAAGCTTTCGGTTACACAAAGAAACCCAAATTGGCTTTCATCTGCGGCCTGTTACCAGCTGCATTGCACATCTGTGCTCCTTTTCTGCAGAAAAAAAAATATATATATATGTGTGTGTGTGTATACACATTTTTTCATAGACATTTTTTATTTTTACAAATGACAGGTTATTAATATTTGTTTTGAGTCATAGTCATTGTAAAAATGCTTGCCTCTTTTTCAACACCTTCTATTTTCTCAGTGAGGCTGCTCCAGTTTCTTTAAACATACTTAAAGGACAAAAAATAGAATAAGGCTGACAAACTCGTAAAAGTTCTGTCCTTTCATCCATTCTGTGTCTGTAAGGTTGCTAAGCTCTTGACATAACACATGTAGGTGCTAAAAGTGGACAAACTCTCCAAGAGCCCAAACTCCCAAACTAATTCAGTGTCACCATGGTGACAATGCTCAAAGGGCATCACAAAGATGTGCTTTTATTTGTGTTTTACTCAAAGTGATGGAAAGTTTTAAAAGAGTTTCTGACTTTGTGTATTGAGCTGTCCAGGTCAAAGAGAAAAACAGCTGAGAAAGCAGCAGGGACCTCACATTTGCGATTCGTAACCCCTTGTTCTCCTCTAAACTCTGTGCTTTCTTTTTTTTGCAACTTTCCACCCGTCGTCATCCTCCACGAGCCTGTGATGTCCTTTTGCTTCTTTCTGTCCCTCCCTTCCTCTCTCAATTTCCTTTATTCTGACCTCTGTCCCTCATGCAGATCTGCCTGGCATTTCAATCATTACATCTAGAAACCAAAGAAGATCTGAAATTTGTTACAGCTGTCTGCAGGGCTAGAGAGCTTTAGTATATAACACTATTTATATAACAATATTTTTGTGTGACGTTTTGGAGTATCTGATCATAGGCTTTGCATTAGCATGTTTAAGCACATTCAGAGTACCCCGAGGCTGTGAGACTCATTTAATGTCAAAGATAATATATATATATTTTAATCACTCTATGTGCTTAATTTACGAATCCCTTCCAGCCATGCAACATGCAAATACTCATCTGTTCTTTTCATTTTGTGAGTGAACAGGTGTGTAAGGGGAAAGGAGGTCATATTCTATTGTGCTCTCCTTTGTGTGTGTTTATGTATGCTAACAGGTTTATGTGTCTCTGAGATATCTGTACCCACACATCTCAGGCAGCCATGCTGCTGACGAAGTTAAATCTGTTGTTCTCGGATATGTCAAAAACAAACTTTGCTGTGGTAGGAATGAACTCAACTGAATCCTTAAACTCATTTGCACCTCTTTGTGCTTGACTCTCCTCTTTGAATCATAAACACACGCTGCATCTCAAATCAATCACAACTGCAGCGCCTGTTCTGAAATGAAATGCCAGCGTCAGTTAAAAAGGCCGCCTGTTTGTTTGTGTGTACCTCTGTCTGTCTGTTTTGTTTGCCTTTCCTTCACAGGAGCAGGGGGAAATGCTAGCAAAAGCATGACTAAGTGCAGTAAATCATAAATGATCTGAGGAGTGTATCGGTGCACGGAAAGACTCAATGCAGAGCACCAGCGGCATGTCATACTTCTGTTCTGTCTTCTATTTGCTTTGAGACTGAGAAGTTGATTTTTATGATTTTTCTAAATCAAAATTGTTTAAGTCTATACTTGTGAAGGGAAATGAATTATGTTGGTAATTAAAACAGCTTGCTTCAAAATAATAGAGTTGAGACGGGTTATAAAATAGACGTTTTAATAGGCACTGAACGAATGCAAAAGGTTCCTCAAACTGATTTTGTACAGATTTATCTCATCATGTGGGTCTATACAAAGATGTATATTTCTCAACAGTAGAAAAATGGTAAAAAAAAAAAGTTTAAAAAAATGTGTTTGTTCTGAGGCAAACATTGGGAAGAATCTGTGTATTGAAACAAATACAAAAAAGTACAGCACTAGTCCCGTCTCTATTCGCTTTGTTAAGCTGAATGTGAAGAGTGCTATTTGCATCACAAGCTTTCTGTGGAGCAGAATGAAACACAGACAGAGCTGTGAGCAAAACGAACACTCTCAGGGTGGCCCTGCGCTAATTGCGACCGGGGTACATTTACTGATTATAGTTAAGTGGTCCAAAATGGTCCCCTGCTTTTAGTTACATTGACCCACTCCCTCTCCTGGTGCTTGTGGTCAATACCCGGCCTGTTGAGATGCCTTTCCGCTGAGGAAAGAAAACAAGGCCCAATGTCTGTCTTCTTGTTTCATCTGCTGAGGCAAACAGGGGAGAGAGTTAGGGGAATTTCATAGAGCGCAAACACAGGTTTCAAACCTGTGTTTGGACGAAGCTGAACAAAAAATTGAGGACATGAGGAAGCAGACGGATGTTATTTTTCAAGCCTGGTTAAAAAATATATATATAAGAAGAATGGTAAAAATACTAAAGCAATTCTGTGAAAAATGAAAAATGCAAACAGTTGTTATCTATCTTTGTGAGGGCATGTGCAGCTCATGACTATTCATGTTGCCTGCAAAAACATGCAAGTGCGGTCAAATGGAAATTATTGGAATGCAAAGTGGAATGGTAATGAATTTGCAAGGGCTTGGGGTGGAGGTGAGCTGAGGGGAGGATTAAACCATGCCTAAAGATACGGACGATTTAATGCATAGATGAGAAACGGTCACTATTCCTTCTCTTTCCACTTACTTGTCGTAACAAGAGACCCCACAGTGGGAGAGCAGGCTGAGGTTAGTGTAACAGCCACTGGATCACACAAGCTTTGATCTCCCCCATGGATTTCTGTGCCTATATGGGATACTCTTTAGTCCTGATGATGAGGACGTGGGGATCTCACACCCTCTCTAGTGCTGGTTTACTTGTAAGTTTGTACTACTAGGAACAAATCTTTAGCGCAGCTGAAACTCAAAGATTTCTCTTGATGCCCAAAGCTAACTTGAATACGATCAAAAGCCTTTTGATTTAGTCGAAATAGGCGGTCTCCACGTTAATTATCTCAATCAAATTTTTTCTCAGTCTGTTAGCTATTTTTTCTTGAGCACTAATGTTTTACATAATCCAGTCACAGAGGTACAATTCATTCTACCTCAAAAAGCAAATCTCAGAACCACTGTTTTGTCCCTCTTGCAGCTTAGGTTGCCCTGTGTCATAAAGTCTCTCATGGCATGCATGGCTCCCGTCCATTTTTAGCAATTAAGTGACATCACCATACTGTATTGCTCATAAAGACTGCATCACTAGAGCACTGGTTTGCCGAAAAGTAACTGATCCTTGAGGACTTGTGGCCTATTAAGGCAGTTATTCACATAGCTTACAGTTATACAAGAGGGGGATATTAAAAGTAAGAAAATAACAAGCCCCATTACATAAACAAGGAGAAGTATTGGGGATAAAGAAAACTTTCCTTTATTATTGAGGCTAGCTAAAGTACAACATGCTGATTAGTAAGTGAATGTTTTATGAGTTTGACATACTGACATGTAGGGATTTCTGTGTGTGTGTGTGTATGTGTGTGTGTGTGTGTGCGCGCCCCTATGAGTGCATGTCCTTGTGTGAGACAGAGGTTAGCCTCCTGTGACTAATACAACACAAAACCCTTGCTTTTGGAGCATAAATCCCAACAAGAGCTCACAGCAACCAGAGCGGTCTCTAAAAAAAATCTACTTCCATCACAGCTGAGTGGAACTTCTTTTGTTTGTGTACATGGCTGGCTGTTTGCACAACTATATGCACATCTGTGTGTACACACTCAAACAAACATCCAACTGTGCTGGTTGATAACAATTCCAGGGCACGGTCAGTGGCTCATATAAGTTCATGCATCCATACAATTGAAAGGGTTTGCAGGCTTCAGAGCAATCTACATCACATTGCATGCATAGAAAAGAATCTGAACAGAAACGTGGACAAAGTAGCTGGAGTGCAAAACAGTGGATCCTTTCAAATGACACAGATAGACATATAGACGAGTAGAGGGCAGGGTCTAGCTGCTGCGTGAGACAGGCTTTTTGAATGAGCATTTAGGTTTGATCGGCTAGAAGCTTCAGAAATAGACAACCCCCACCTAAAAAAAATATGGTCAGCCATCCAGGACACACCACATCACTCAAGGTCCAATGCGGGCCTTCCTGACTCTGGTTCACTCCCCTGGAGGGGAAAAGATCCAAGGACGTCTTACAAAGTTTCCATGGTTGCATATCTCAGCTAGATCTAGCTTTGTTTGTTTTTCGCCTGTAACACGCTCTGCTGCGCCGACCCACATTAATGAAGACTTACAGATTTAACCCTTCGGTGGACCAGCTGGATGGCTAAACACATTTACACAGCCACGATGCACTATTTGTTATGTGCTCTCATTTCATGGCTGCTGTGACATTTAGGCAAACATGTAATGGGGAATGAGGTTGGTTTTTGTTTCCTGCATCTCGGGCTCCATACCTAATGATAATGAGGGAGAAAAAGGCCAGAGGAGAGGGGTGGGGTCAGAATGCTAATAATGGGTGTACATTTTAATGCCCCACTTGCATCACAGAGTGGTTTGGAGAAACGAACTATCATTCCCCACCTCCTTTCCCCTTCATTATCCCCCTGCCTCTCTCCTCCATCTCTGTCCTCCCCCAACCCCCTCTTTTTGCTCTCATCCCTCTCCATGTCCTTCAGTACGTTACACCCCACTTTTCTCTGCCACTTTCCCCTCTGTTTTCTGGTGCTCCTCTATTCCACTCACCCTCCTGCTAAAACTCCCCTCTTCCAGACTACAGTATGAGACACATTTGTTTTCCTCCGCCAGGCTATAGGAGTGGGACGTGGCGTGCAAAGTGCTGATGTGTTGGTTTCTGGGTAATTACAACATCCCTTGGTCTCCAAGAAAACTCTAAACTAATGTTTAATTTGCCTCTCTACTCAAAGGAAGCCTTCCTTTGTTATTGCTGTGACAATTAGCTGCAGCCAAGGCCAAGGCATTTCCTGTGATTTGCATAGAAAGTGAATCAGACACTATCAAAACCCTATAACCTTTTTCTCACTAACATTTACCCACTCTCCCTTTGCTCCGCTCCTCTCCTGTTTACTCCTCCTACAGAATTTCCATCAGTAGCCTCACTGACATTTTAGGCCCTGGTGTCTGACGCTGCCACACAATCTGACTGATTGACAGACGATGTATTAACTAACACTGTGATGATTTTCCAGCAAAATCAAAGTGCCATGTGTCTTCTCCCTGCACGATCCCTAATGGAAAGTCTCGATAGTTTCAGCCAGCAGCTTCTAATTAACTGCCTGTTTGTTACTGGTGGCATTCCACTGAGGATGGCACTAATGGAGGTTGTTAACTGAAGATATAAACATATTGTCTGTACTGTATATGTATGGATGTATCAGCACATTTGCATTGTAGGCAGCCAGCTACAAATATAATTGATCTCCACCCCCCACCCCCCACACACAACACTTTCCTAAGCATAAAGGTCTACTCTGTGTGTGGTTAATGGGATTATCAGTCAAAAATAAATAATTTGATTTGAGAATGTGCTGTCAGGAAATACTGTGAATTAGCACTGCTACACTTTTGTGGTTTTTGTATTATAGTATTTTTTTTTGCTCCGACCAGATACAAAATAGATCTAACCCTTACTGTTTAATTTCAGGGTGAATTGAATAGCTATATTTCACATGTCTCTGTACCTCGTTTCACCCACAATAAATATTTGATAGTTGTTTTTTATGTGTGTTTTTGAATCACTGGATTTTAATGCGTTGAACTAACCTTAATGAACCACACAACAGTTAATTTCCACAAAAGCCCCCACCACCCCACCACTACCACATTGCTGCGTTGCTGAGCTATAATGTTCATTAGAATACCTGAATGAATTTGCATTTCCTTATCAGCTCCTGCCTCTTTGTCTATCCCCACCATAATACTACCACTGTGTGACATGATTCCTACATTTCCTATTCTGCTTCTTTGGTATACCCTTGTCAGAATATTAGAACTGGTATTTTCCCATTTGTGAGTTGAAAGCTGTCAGTTGGCTTCAATGGGCTTTTTTTTGAAAAGGGATAGAAAGATGGAGCAGGTAGAAAGCAAGTGATAAGTAAGTCAAATAAACTTATAGCGAGACTGAGTATAAGCTTCAGGGGATCTTAAACCTGGGGAGTGGCTAATCCATGAGACAGCATTCATCTGCTCCAGACCGGTGTGGCATGGTCGGAGACTGGCACATCCAAGACCCCAGACGTCAAACACAGCTTCCTGATTTATATTTCAAAGCTGAGTGTAGAGAGGAATTCAGTAATGAGCTCCCATCTTCCTTTTGGTAGCAGAAGACTCTCTTTGTGGAACTAATTGAAAGTGGCATGTGGAGTACTGGGGAGCTCTTTGGGAGCTGCACAATGTTTCAGGGGATGCGGAGAGATAAGCCTATATGCTGCTGTGGCTTTTGTGTCACAGGTCTGAAATAAACAGATCTCTTAGAGGAGAGTGATGCACTTTACAGCAGCAAGTGTGTCTGTGCAGGGTGGGTGAGTGGGTAGATGGGGGGTGGAACTCTTGTGTGTATTTAAGTGTGCATGTGTGTGTTTACCCGCTTTTGTCTACAGCAACCTGTGTCCATAGCTGAAATTTCACCCCCAACATTCTGAATCTCCCCCTCTCCCTTTAATAAATCTAGATTTTTGTGTCATCTCATCAGACATGCAGTGTGCGAGTGTGTGTGTGTATAAATATGTGTGTGTGCATGTGCGTGTGTGTTGGTGTGCTGGTGAACATTTGTGCAGACAAGCATGTGTTATTCGGGCTCTCTGAGAGCACTAGAGGAGCAAGCTCTAATGGGAGATGGGCAGTCTGTGTCGCAAATATGGAAATAGCCCAGGACGTTTGCAGTTAGACTGATATACTGCATGACATTTACCAAACAGATGAAACAGTCTGGCCTTTAATATTTACAGACACACTTTAAAGAACACAAATTTACCCTCATATGCAGCCTCGCAGACACACATACCACTGTCAAGAGAAGAGTAAATGTATACTAGTGAATGACAGTTGTCCGGATCCAGCTGGTTTACGTTTTTAGAGAGACAGTGAATATTTCTTAAACATTTGGATACCCAGGCTACCTACATGTCATTGAGGAGTTTTCATTTTAATTTTTAATTCTAAATTTAACCTCTGGGTATTCCTTATTGATTAAAGCTGTGAAAAAAGTGCACAACTTCTGGAATAAACTATAGAAATGTCAATGTAAGGACCTGACTGAACTAACCTGTCAACCGATTCTCACTGGTGATTGATAGTTTATGAGGAAGAGGAGTGGATCTGTTTCATGAAAACATCAGAACCTTTGAAATGAAGTTTTGATGATCTCCTCTCGCAATCTCACTGGGGTGCTTTTTTTCTGCTGGGCCTCCCAGCTTGGCTTATACATTTATTTATTGCATTATGAAGTTGGTCTCGTATATCAACTACTGCAGCTGTTTTCTGGCAACAAGATAGTCTCACACGCAGCCACTGATCCTATTAGATTATGTACTCTGTTTGCTAACATGTCATTTTATGTCTTTATATGACCCATCTTAAAAAAGAATTACTGTAAGAATTAGAGTAAAAAAAACCATACGTACAAACAGCATATTTGAAACGAAAGGAGAAAAAAAACATTTAATCAGCTCATCTTCCCATTATGTGAACTGTGAGAGACCTGATGACACTCAGAGGAGGACAGTTAGTCCTAAATTATAATTTGAAACTCTGATGTTAAAGGGAAAGAATGATCAATTCTGATTTGTGGAATGTCACAACTGTGTGCAGGAGTGACTGAAGTATTTCAGGGAGACAGGGAACAGCCCAGCTTAGTGCCCAGCTGCGACGCTCCCCCTAGGGGCTTCGAAGGAATGTGGAATGTGGCTGATGTGAGTCTGGTTCAAGCTGTAGATAGCAAAAGGCCCGGAGCGTGCAGCTGTGAGCAGTGATGTCTGGGAGATGGTTATGTGCAGATCAGTCTTGCAAAAAAAAAGAAATACAAAATTCATGGATTTTATTTGTGTTTTTTTTAATGGTCAAAAGCCATTTTTTGGTTATAAATAGTTTTGTTTATGACCTTTTACTGACCATTGTCCAGATTTCATCCCAGGAAGTGGAATGACATTCAGGCTCATTTCCTGTTTAATGGTTCAGGTCACACTCTTACGTCTTGCTTGCTGACGTCTGGAATGTGAGACAAGACCAGATTACAACAATCTACTTCCCTCAAGGATTGGTTGGTGTGGCAGTCAGCTGAGATCCGCTTTACTCTAATCAAGTGTGTCAGGAGGGGATGACAGCTCGCTTTTGTTCTGGAAATTTCCTCTCCTGTCCTGGGCAAAGGGTCGGTTAAAGTGCAAAAAGAGGCGTATAGCACAGCTTCTTTGTTCCTCGGATTTCTCTCTCTCTCTCTCTCCCTCTCCCCTGTCTCGCTTTCTCTGTCCTTTTTTTCCCGCCACTTGGGTCCCCACTAGTGTTGTCTCCCACCCACCAACCAATTGAAATGCCCTGTGTATCAGAGAGAGGGGGGCTGATTGGCTGCATCTGGGTGTCGGGGAGGTCAGGGCTGTGTTCATTGGATTACTTCCAGCGGCACCCTCACACTGCTCGCTCAGACAGAAAAATGGAGAAGGAAAGTTAAAAAAGAGACACAGAAGAAAAATAGTACGTCCTTGCACACACCCACGTGTAATATGATTTCTTGCCTGAGAAATCGTAAATCTGTCATGCTAAATATGGGTTTAAAAGACCCACTAACTTCAACAGACACCTTCAGAGCTGTTGCCTCACACTTAGTTTTTGCACCGTTACCTCCTTTTCCCACAACAAAAAGATATGTTTGGGTGTCAGAGTGCCTTTGGTGTGTGTGTTCACTGAGAAGGGATGGTCTTCCCTTTGGGCAAAACAGGCTAAGAAAGGAAAAACACCTGGTTACCATGAGGCAATTATCAGTTATAAAGCTGTGACAGGACAAGGGCAGCTTTGTGGGATGTCTTTAGCACATGCAGTCTGAGATGAAAGCATATTTGTCGTCCTGTAAGTAATAAAAAATATATTGAGCATTGATGAAAGCATTGCACAACCTCTCTTATTAGTCTTGGAAAAGCCGTGGTGCTATTAGTTCTTTTAAACGTAATATTTATCAATATTTTTTTTCTTGTGAGTAAAGATTTTATAGAATAGTGTAAAGTTTGATTTGTCATGAGCAATTTGACTTGTTCCTACAAAAAATGTCTTTTGACTCACATGGTGTCTTTTTGCTATTTGTGATTTAAGCCAAAGTGTCAATTTAGAGAAGAAAAAAAGTCTAGTCTATCTAAGTTTTATTGCATTAATTAACAGTTTGCAATATATGCAAAATACCAGAAAATACAAGAAAATATCAGATTCTGTCTTGATAATGAGACTGTTAATACAACTTATCCACATGTGAACTTCATAGTCTTCTCTCATATGTACTCTAATTTCCACCTCTTAGCAAGTCTATAATGTACAGCTTTTGTTTTTGATGTTAAATTTTGATGTTAATACATCAATACTGCATACTGATTAAAACAGCAATGTTAATGGCTTGCATACTTTAATAAAACACATGTAAGCCAATTCTAGTAGAATAAGAATGTGTCACTAATCATTTATTACCATTTCAAACTTTCACAAGAGTGCAGCACCTATCAGAGAGGAGACTTAGAAGTAGAAAAGGCTGTGTGAAATTTGTCACCTCTAAATTAAAGCAATAGAAAAAAGGCACAGTTTACTTTTCCATTTATGCTAGAGTGTGTGAATCTTGAATGAGCTTGATTAGAAGGGGATTGCTGGTGATTATGTTACAGCAACATATTTTAGAAAATACAGTCCTTGCTGAAAGCACACCTTTGAATGGGATCTTTATTATATGAACATTTCCAAGTCTGCTGAATTCTTTTTGCAATTCTGACAAGACCAGTCCCCTAATTATTCCAACCAAAAATGGCAAGATTTTATTTCTGAAGCATTAAATGCTTACTTTTTTTTAGGATTTATCCATTTATATTTATAGTTCACTTTGATCCTTGATGCGAATGTGATAGCAATACAGAAATAATATGAATTGTATTTTTATTCAATAAATTGCAGAATCAGAGGCCTGGGCTGGGATATAATTTGAGGAAACATTACTAGTAAGTTGTGTTTTGCCTTCCTTAATTAGATGCCCAAACATAGCTAAGCTACACCGACTGTGCTTACATGTGGGACATCACAGTGACATAGCTAGTATTGACTCTGAGATTTGTTTAAATTACTGTTTGGACGGAATCAGCTCTGTCTGATGTCTCCTTGAGTGAGGCCATGGCAGCAGAAATAATGTCATTTTGTCCACAATAATTGAATCTTCAAGCATGGCTACATGGAAAAGACAACAGTGTATTGATTGTGGCTGTACAATAATTGTTTTTCCTTCACAAAACAATTTATTACATATTTACTATTATTCTTTGGCTTCCTAGACTGTCTGGGGACAGGAGAAAATTAACACTTTTCATGTGTCAAAAGATAAAGGTATATATTGTCATTTAAAGTGATTAACTTTGAATATACTTGTGAATGATTGGGTACTGTTTCAAACTGAAATTAATTACCTGTCATCACGACGTATTGTTTTTGAAAACAGCTCTCATAATTATTGTCTACACTAACGTAAGAGTGCACACTACTTCTGTTCCTATGAACACAAATACCAGTGATTACAAGCAAAATTACTGCATATGATGCAGTTCTAGTTCTGTTTTATCTTCTGCTCTGTAATTTTGGGCTGTTCACTGTTTTAGTTTTACGTGGAGAAGGAAATTCAGTTATTACTTACAAAAGTGTTTACTAAATCAACAGGAACATAGTTTTTCGTTTCTCTTGCATCCTAACATGGTATTCAGTTTGCGATTAGGTTATTTCTTCAAAGTCTTTAATAAAATGATAATAATGACAAACCTGCTGTTCTTGCTTTATGTGAGGAAATGTATGATTTTTATAAGCAAATGTTGCCACTTTTTACATATGTGTGAAGCATGTCTTAAAATGCTTAACACAGCAGACAAATGGCATTCAGGAGCAGTTTCATCAGAGTGAGTCTCCATATCTGAGAAGAGGTGACTCAGAATTGACAGAAGTCTCATTATTTCTTAAAAGACTTGTTTAGATGGGTGATTAGACATCGATGTATTTGTTGGCATGATTATGTTATTGCAGCCATGCATGCATGACGATAATTTTGTCAGAAGTGCTTAGGGGTCAGTCATTGTGAGGACTTGACAACATTTGGGAGACAACCAGGATGGTTTGCTGTCAGTCTTTTTCCATCAACTTTCTAATTAACCAGAATTCTGCTATACTCCAGGGACTTGTCTATACAAAAGAAAGTAACATTCTGCAGACAGACAGAAATAAGACAAACAGAGAAGCTGGCAGATTTGAGGTACGAGCTCAGGGAATCATATCAGGAGGTCTTTCCAGTGTGGGGATGTGGAGATACTCTCTGCTGAAGTACCCATGCAAGGTGGTTTTAGAGCTCTCTGCATCCCTGTAGCTTGTCACCAGGCGGAGCTGCCTTGGGCACTGAGAATTCATGTCACACACAGCAGAATTTGATTAGGCAGGAGATGGTAATACTGCCTGACCTGGTGGGAGGAAGGAAGAGGGTAGTCAAATAGGGCTTAGTGATGGAGGGAGGTAGAGGCAAAAAGGGGGATGGGTTGTGGCAGGGGAATAGCACATGGACTGTGGGCCTATGCTAGCAAACATTGATGGGTGAATGGTAGAATGGAGAAATTTTAGCCTTGCAAGTGTTTTCCCACTACATCTTTAATTTAAATAAGAAAAAAAAGAAACTAAACAAGACGAGCTGCATTTATGATTGAAACCATACAATTTCTGTGTGTTTGGTTCATTTGTTTGCGTGTGGTGGAGAGAAATATGCATTTTCGATGATATACTAGAATGGCACCCATGTGGCTCCAAGCTATATGTTCTCAGGCACTGCATTTCAAATGGATTTTTTACATCTGCTGTTTTATCACACATCTACAGTACTATGGCCATCTAGTTCCCCCCTTTGACCACTTTGGCATTGTTTCCTCTCTCCATATCACTTAAAACTTGTCCTGGTTATCTTAAATTAACCAAAGGTGACATATCTATGTGATGTCTTACTACTTCTTGTACTAAACTGTATTGTACTAAAGCGTTTGCTGGATGAATGTAACCAATAAAGTAATGATGCTAGCCATCAGAGGACACAAACAAACCCACAAGTGAAGTAAGGATACATAGAGTGTCACACAGTCAACAAAACATATGAGTTTGTGTTTGGAGACTAATTTTAAGTACAGGATTTTCCTGTTTGCTATGATAGCGTGATACATAAAAGGCTGAAATATACAAAAAATGTAACATCAACTTTTGGCATGAATTTTGATCTGATTTGCACTCCTGTGATTGCCTTTCTAACCTCATACACAGCTGAGCGAGGCACTCAAGTTAGCTCATTGATTTTGTTGTATACTCCAATTTGCTGTAGTGATCAGTTTGGGTTTCAGCATCTCTCAACCATGAGTAGATACAATCTTTTCTACCTGACTGACTGTCGTCGTCGGTCTTTGCAGTGTTTCTCGACGCCTGTTATGCTGCTCTCTTGTCTGACTCAGTGAACATCTCAGCAGTGACAAGCTTTCCACTTGGTTAAGAAGACTGAATGGCTGCATGCTTGATAGAGTTGTCATTGGTCTCTGGTTTTGCTTTTTGTTTGTCATTGCCCTGTCTTAGCAAGTTCACAGTCACTAACTCTTTTTCTTTGGGCATACCAACAGTGATTAGGATTTTAAAACAAAATAAAAAAGCAATACTTTGACAGACAAACAGCAGCAATTCATTGCTTTACAATAATTTTGTCTTTTTTATTTCTTATTTTTGCCAGAATGCAATGCCAATTACCCAGTTATTGTTTGATGAGTCAGACCCAGGTTTGATTTTCAGAGCAGAGCTGCTCATGCCTCAGGGTCAGGTCAATGTCTGGCCAGTGGCCACTGGACTGTCCTAATAATGTCTGTCTGACTGTCAGTTCCGTATCCTAATAGGGTTAGAGAGATTTGAGGCTCCCTTTTGGCATTCCCTAAATCTTTGCTCTGGGCTGTCTGTCTCGACAGCATCACTGTATGACAAATACACATCATTTACTGATGGCAAATCCTTCCCGGCACTCTTTCCTTTGACAAGAGAGACAGAAGGGACAGAATGAGTGTGTGTGTTGGTGGGTGTTGACGAACAGAGCATCTATCTTACATTGTACCCACACCGCCCTCTCAATTTTCCCCTCCCTCTTTTTCTTCCTTTCATTTCTCCTTCTCCCTCCACCTTGTTGATCGAGCTATGTCCCTTTGACCCCTGCAACAAGACATCAGGAGTGGGGGTATAGAGGTACTGCACTGCCTGGAGATGCAAAAGTCAGCAGGTTCAGGGTGGAAAATGAGATGTTTTACTGATAGGATCAGCTGCATGCTGGAGAATAATAACCACAGGAATGAGGCAATTACCAACAAGGAATGATGGAACAATACATAGACATCCAAAGGGACAACTAGGCTTCTCTGTAGCTGCTGTCATTGTTGTCATTGTCATTTTACATGTTAGCTGTAAAAAATGGAAATCTATTGCAAAAAAAAATGTTAGGTGAGTAATAGTGCTTGACTGTTTTTTTAAAAGATGGAAGTTCAAATGTATTACAATGACAGGATATGTGTTGGGTATGTTACCTAATAGTACTTTTGATATATTATTAAATACTGTTGAGAATAATGAAAAACAGTCTCTGTGCAAAGGAAAGCAGCCATGCTAAGCTGAAGAATGTGGCATGCTAATATTGACTTCCATACTGTGACAACAGAGCTCCATGTGTGCCTTATTGACAAGGGTGGCTTTCTGCCCATTGAATATTTCATTATCTAAAATGCCTCAAAGAGGAGGGAGGTGTAAAGTGTGAGCGGGTGAAAGACAGAGAAGACCTTTGAATGTGCAAATGCTATCTGTGTTAGCTCTCTGTTGCAATTTACTCCCTGTGGGTGCACTGAACTGGACTTTAGGTAGTGTGGAAGTAGCAAAGCACAAGCATACACTCACCTCTCACCCATATTTTACATTGGAATGCTTTGATGCATTTCAGTTTCTGGTATCACGATTTCTGTCAAATTTTAAGTTTTTATATAACTTTATTAATTGCTTATTTGTATTGCCTCAAATTCACTACATCTGTTGATGCTGGGCCATTCTATTCTTTTAAAAGACTGCTTGTTTGTTTGTTACATTCTTTTGTTTTTACATTTATAACTTGTAATGTATTGCTAGAACCCAAATTGAAGGTTGCATCTTTAAGAAATAAACACTGGTAGGCCTGTCAGCATTTTCTCTGTCCCTTTCTTTGAGCTTAAGAAAAATAAATTTAATGTGACCAAGACCAGTCCAGATTACCTCGCCTCTCTCCACTTCTTACCACCTAGAACATACACTCTTAATTTTAATGCAGTCTGCCCTCCCTTGCTGCAAAATAGTCCATTTATTGTATGCAATCTATGCATCCTATGCATGGCCTGAGTACTCTATAGCAATTTCCAAAGTGATATGAGCGGCTATAGCGTCAAGTGTGGTGTAATGCATATATAAGGGTGTGCGTCTCGGGTTAGAGCAAGTTCCTACAGGCCACAGGTGCACAGCAGGGAATGTAACTTTGCATATTGATTTCACAGTCAGCGATCACCATGCAGTATATCTAGAAAAGAGCTTCTATAAAGTATGTCTTCAAAGAGGCTGTGGAGGAACATTTTGGGGCATGAATATGTAAATGAAAACCCGGGGGCAGGGAGGGAGCCATTCACAGCACCAACATGAGCCTTTTACATTAAGCAAGGGCAAAGTGTTGGATGAAGAGAAGAGAAGAGGCCAAAATGGAGAAACATAAAGAAGGAAAAGGGATAGAGTGGAAAGATGTTAATGGTATAATCTTTTGTCATGAACAGTGATGCATATGTTGCTCTTTCCTCACCTCTCTCTTCAGTGTGTCATAACTGAGCCTTCAGCTTGGGCATGATATTACCGTAGCTACTATTATTTACTTTAGGAAGGCCTACTTTACTTTAGATATAACTGCTAACCTATGAGGGCCAAAAATGGCAGCTTTAAAAGTGGGAAAGAAAAAGATCAAGCCTATTTCAAAAGACTGGCTGGCTGATGTTATGTATTTATCTTTATGAAAATGTTGTTGAGTTCTGGGGATCCATCAGTCTATTCTCTGGAGCTAAACTAAGAGAAGGTCAGCCTGATGGATACATCCTGACATGCACACAGCCTGTAATGTCAGATGTGTGCATGTATCTGTGTGAGTATATCTCTGTGAGTGTGTGTTCTTGTATTTGTTACCTCTTTAGGACCATTACTGGTATTCACACCTACCTTCTCAAGACCAGTAGTCCTTATGAGGACCAAAGACCAGTCCTAATCAGGAAGAACTACATTTTTGGGTTGGGAGTTTGGTTTATAACTAAGGTCTGAATTGAGTTTAGTTTAGGTTTAGGGTCAGGTATGTACTGGGGTGGTTAGGTTTTGGATCAGGGGTCATGGTTAGGCTGTAGAAATGACTGGTAATATATTGGTCCTAATAAGGATTGAAATACAAACCTGTTTGTGTGTGTGTGCATTGGCAGGGCAGCCAAGTGCAGTTCGACAGAGCAGAGGGCGGATAGGCAGTGGGGAGGGTAGCACCAGCCTGGCCTTGACGCCCTAGTTTGAAGGGGCTTTTGCTGGCAGAGAGTGGTAAGGAGGGGTTGGATGGTGAGGCTGAGTGAGGTGTTGAGGGGTTGGGTGAAAGAGCTGAGGTGTAAGGGGTGGGCTGGGGTGTCAGAAGAAAGACCTCATTCATGAGTCGTGCCATCTCTGTCTCCCAAGGGGATTGAGGCTCATCAATGACCAGGCCAGCTGGGAGGATGTCAGCATGCAGTGTCTTTCCCACTCTCCCAATCCCACCCTCTCTCTTTCTTTTGTCAAGAGCTGGTGCTGTCAGAGGCACTAGCCCGAACACTGAGTCCTCTCATGCAATTGGGTTTGCTTTCAGAACCAATGAAAGCTTTTGGCTAGCCGTGATCTGCATGCTGCCTATCCTGAATGAGGGATATATGGTCTGGAAACAACTTCCCACCACTCTTAAAGAACTGCTTCATGTGATAGTTATACAAATTTGAGAGGAGCTAGGTAGGTCAGAGGTCAGGGAGTGAAAATAATGCTATGTGAGATGAATTTTGCATAGTTACATGATTATTACAGACAGAAATAATATTTTCAGTCAAATACCATGAAATTTAGGAGAAAAGTGGGCCCTACATCTGAAAGAATTTTGATGTCTTTATAGGTTTTTTGACAGCACCATGATATTATAGTAAATAAATAGTTTATATTACATTAATATCAAATGCTACAATGCAAAATTTCAGATGAATAAAATACAGTTTTTTAAGTGTCAAAATGTTTTAATTCATTTTAACCAGATATTTGCTAATGCACTGAAATTCTATTTACTGTATTTTCTTTAGAGCTTACTTAAAACTAGCTTCAATGTTGCTGTGTTGAAAAAGACGGGGTTTTTTTATACTTCTTGAAACAGTACGGGAACACATGGTTAACATTATGCAAACTAAAGCACATAGTATTTTATATTGCACTTATAAATGCAACTTTGTGGAAAGACAGGTGAGGTGAAGATTCTGCATTTTGTCTTTGGTCCACATTAACATAAATATGCACACAGATTTAAACACTTTGTTTTCTCCATCATACAGTTGTAAATAAATTTGGAAAAACTCCTTATTATCTTTTTGGTTTAAGAGATTACCAGATTTATCATGAGTGAGCATCTATCTGATTATGTTGTGTTTGATCTAGAATAAAGGTACACAGCCATTTAGCATCCCAAACTGAAACGATCCTACATGCATGAGTTGCTATTTTGCTGTGCAAAGTTAATCTAGAAAGGAAAAGGCAGACAGGGAAGCTATAATGTCTGTGAGCTACACAGATGTGTGCATCAGTCAGTGAAAGAACTGCATTAGGAGCAACTGAAGTGTCTATTGTATGCATGGGCAAAGGTGCATTGGGAGGGGCAAATTTGCATTGGTGGTTTCATTCAATTTGCAATGACGTTACTCCCTCTCCCTCTCGTTGTGTTTCACTGATCTGGAGAATGTTTCTGTAAGAAGCAGAGAGACAGCAAGAACAAGCCTGTGCAGAGTGTTGAGGTATAGCCCAAGAAGTTTCAGGCTGAAGTGAATCAAAGTGCAAAGTCAACTTGTGTCGCCACTATAGCCACACATGCATGCATAGTCACACTCAATTAAAAGCTTAGCAAAAAGCAATAATTCCACTTTCATTCAATTTCAGTGGGGTCTGTGGTGGTTAGTTGTCATAAAGCATTTAAACAGCCATCCACCTTTCAGGCCCTCTTTTCTACCGTAGTTTAAGTGTGCATGAAAGTTCAAGCTACGGGGGCAATAAACTAACAAAATCTGTAAAGCAAAACGTTGTGTGTCCCAGAGATCTGACTGTCAGATGAAATGTTGCCTGCATATTTCATCTTCACAGTTTGTTTGGAGCTATTTCTTAGAATGATTATATATATTGTGAGGATGACCTGCATTTATTTATTTATTTTTAAATACTGGAATCATTTTCAGATAAAACAAAATGCTGCACAGACCTGCAGAGTTACAGTGTTTTGGTTTTTTTTTATTATTCAAATGAAATGCAGGAGTGATGATAAAAACCAATGTACTCCCTGGTTCTGCTGTCAGCCTCACAGACACTATGATAGCAAAAGAGCAGAAGGAACAGATGATGATATAAGAGCAGACATAGAACAGAACCCTTTAGTTCCTGTGTAGTGTTCTGTATCTGTAAAGTAGGTTTTACTGACACAGCTTTTTTTTTACAATTTGAGTTTACAAAGGTGTGGGAATGGATTCCTTGCGTGATATTTTTTGTAAGTTAAAATAATTCAAGAGAACCACTTGTCGTAGTAAATAGTATTTTAAAATTAATTTTTTCATTTCTCTGTCTATTTATTTACTTAAACTGATTGTCATTAGTCCACACCTCAGTATCCGCACATAAACAATATATAACTTTACAACAACATTAAAATAACAAAATGTAAGTTAACCCCCTCACCACACACACACACACACACACACGTACCCACACATCTCCACCACCTTCGCCCGACACCAGGAAGAGTCACGACAATTAAACAAATACACACAATACACAATTACACAAAATAGCTAATTCATCAATATGCTAATACCGTCATAAGCCTACCCCTCACCATGAAAATGTCATAAAAACATACCTAGTGGCACGAATAATAGTTTCCATGTGTTCTTTTTAAAGTTCCGACAATTATCCAATAATCTCATATCAACAGGCAACACATTCCAACATGAAATGTCTCTGTGTCCATGCTCTGTTTAAATGTGTGTGCAGCTGTCCTTGTTCTCTGTCCTTCATATTCTCAGTCAACCTCCAGCCACTCTAACAAGCTGTTAGAGAAGGATCACACTGACCCTGATCCTTTTGTCCATCTCTTTCCTTTTCCTGCCTTCAGCAGACCTAACTGTTCTCTCTGTTATCACCTCCTACAGGCTCTTTTCTGCTTTTTTTGGGCGCCTTTTGACAGATGTCTCACCTTATTGTGTGTACCATTTACTTTGTACTGGTGTGTAATGGTGCCCTAAGATACTGTTGCCCAAGTGTTGTCCTTGGTGTCTGTTGCATTGCTGCCCTTTAGACCCCAATAACCACCTCCTGCGTCAGGACCTCTTCAGTGTGTAAAGCATTGCTTTCCACCCTTTTCTTGTGCCTCTTACGAACTTTGCGTTCTTCTTGCTTCTACTTTAGGCAGTTCATAATTCTCTTTCTAATACCTTCTTCTCGTCTGTGCCATATCTAAAAACTCAATAAACCACATTTACCTATTTCTTGATTCGCCTAACACTGGCAAACAAGAGAAAAAGAGCAGAAAGCTATAACTGCAAATTTTCTTTTGGCTATGCACAGTGTTTTCATTCATCTATCTGTAACACAAGTTTCCTTCATGCGGATGTCCAAGACCAAAGCCCTGCCAGAGCTTGCTATCATGTTGTTTAAAAAAAAAACTATATATATATATATATATATATAATACAGATGAATAGATGTAATATTACTTTTTTTGTGTCTACTTACCTAAAGAATAAAGTGTGAGACCAAGAGTGTCTCCCTCTTATTATGATGACGGTCTGTGAATCCCTAAAAGTGCTCCAGAGTGTTAGAGAGCTGAATCACAGTGTTCTTGGTTATTTTAAGGCCGGCTGAAGACTTAAACTTGCAAATAAAAATAATTGCATATAAAATCTGTGTTAAACCAAAATTATTCATTGTTTTAGACATTAACTACTAGATGCACAATTAAAAAAGACATAATAATAAGACATATTGACAGTGGTAATGTATAGTTACATCTAATTTACTGTTTTATGTCACACTGACTAACACACTGAGCATGAGATAAAAAGCATTGAATCTCTAACCACCCCATCTTTTCTGTGTCCACAGGGCTCCAGAGATCATCCTTGGCCTGCCGTTCTGTGAGGCCATAGACATGTGGTCGCTGGGTTGTGTAATAGCTGAGCTCTTTCTGGGATGGCCCCTTTACCCTGGAGCTTCAGAGTATGACCAGGTAAGCCATCACGTCTGTGTGACTCTTCAAACTGTCCGACCTATATTAAACAGAAGAGCCCTCATTAGGTCATGCATGTGCAGTCTTGTTAATGTATGTGAATGCGCCTGTTTGTCTGTTTGAAAAGTGGGATTCTTCTCCCTGAATTCCCTCAGATAACCTTGATAATTCATGCCAAGCCTCTCTTTTTGATGGCAACAGGTGCTCCAGAGCCACTGTCCAATTAGCCACCCTCTCGGCTTCAGAGCTCTCTCTGTCCATCAGACAGGTCTCAGTAGGGAAACCTCAGTCGAGCTGTGTTCCATCTCCAAACAGTTTTGTCAGATTATTTTGTTTCATCAGCTCCAAAACTTTGCATGTTTCGCTTTTTAAGTCTTAAGTTTTGTTTTATAAAATAGGTCTGAAGAAAATATTGTCAGGCTGGATTTTTAAATGACAAATATTTTAAAAACAATTTTTTTCTGTTGTCCACAGTTAGAAGGCTACACGTATGGGAAATTTCAAATGCATGTCTCCGCCCCTGTCTTGCAGATCCGGTACATCTCCCAGACGCAGGGTCTTCCAGCAGAGTATCTCTTGAGTGCAGGGACAAAGACAACCAGGTTCTTCAACCGAGATCCAGACTCCACCTATCCTCTCTGGAGACTCAAGGTACTATACTTCAACGAAGAAGAAAGAGTTTGTGGAAATAAATATGGGAGAAAAATAAATTGAAAAAAGTATAATTATATGCAGAAATAAGAGAAAGTATATACGTATGTATAAATATGGAAAACAAAAATATTTATAGGCACTACATAACACTATGTAGTGCCTATAAATAATCTATTTATAATTGTCTGTAGGTGTTCATTTCATTTGTTTCAAAAATAGAATGAGACGTAGAAGGCTGTGATGCTCCCTCATGTCTTTAAGTAAGTCTAAAAAAGATGAACCTTATCTGTGTGAGAACTCTGATGGGTACTGCTTTGACACCCCCCCCACCCCCCCA
>JAVKLF010000011.1:15933627-15948837 GCA_034783495.1 Millerichthys robustus | reverse complement strand
TTTTTTTTCTGTTTGTTTTCTATAAGAAACCTTAAAGCGTTACATCCTGTTTAATGCGAAAAATTATTTTGTCTATGTCAAGTATGTAGCCAATGCTAAGAACGCCTGTGAGCTTTTTCGAAAGGCGTTCGAGTATGTCCTGCAACAATTCTGAAACCTGTCTTATCACCTCCTGCAGGCACAGCAGCACATGGTGGCTGAGCGAAACGCAGGACATCGGCGACAGCAGGCCTACATCACGCCGAACATTGCGACACAAGCTCAGTACTCCTTCCATCACAACAGTCCGTCTCACACAGGCAGCGTTCACCCGCACCTGGCTGCCACGCACCTGCCCAGCCAGCCGCACCTCTACACCTACGCCGCCCCCGCTGCGCTGGGCTCCACCGGCGCCGTGGCCCACCTGGTGGCGTCCCAAGGCCCCGCGCGCCACGCAGTCCAGCACGGGACCTACCCTCCGAGCATCGTGCACCAGGTTCCAGTCAGCATGAGCCACCGCGTGCTGCCCTCGCCCACCTTGCATCACAGCCAGTACCAGGCCCAGTTTGCTCACCAGGCCTACATCAGCGCCTCACCCGCCTCCGCTGTCTACACTGGATACCCGCTGAGCCCCACCAAGGTGAACCAGTATCCTTACCTCTAGAGAAGACACTGACCCTGGAGAGCCTGACACAGAGCTGCTGCTTCCTCTCGACCCACACCCCCATTCCCATCTCCACCCTAAACATCCTCTCCTCAACCTCAGACATAAACAGAGATAGAGGAACATGCAATCCTTATGGAACTGTCATGTGTAACTTGAAGACAAAAAAAACAAAAACAACAGAAAGTAAAAGACAAGTACGATTCATAGCTTCTTCAGAAGGGAAAGATGACTTTTGAATTTTAGAGGGGTAAAGTTCAGATCTTACTTTTTTGTTTTCGTTTGGGAAGGGCCATATTTTGCATTTTGTTTGCCCACTTTTCTGCTTTACTTTATGAAAAGAATTCTGTCTCAGTAGTTTTCCAAGGAACTCTCCAACAGGTGTTTTAAAGACAGCAAAGGTTTTCTGATTAGTTTCTTTTTTTTTCCCCCTCATAAAATTTGGGAAGTGACTGTTGAACAGGAATTAATGACTGGAAGTTTGGAATCCTTCAAGTTTTTTTTTTTATTCTTTTTTTTGGGGACTAGGTAAAAAACTGAAACCTGCTGCTCTTCAAAGAAAAAAAAAATAACGATGGCCTTGAACTGTCTTAGTATTTCCAAATCATTCGTGTGTGGGGTGGGGAAAAGAGAGGCAACTCCACCCACTCCAACTTCTTAAGTAGAGAAGTGTTCCTGGAAATATAACCAACAGAAGACAACAAACCTTTTAGTGTATTTATATATTTTTCTTTTGTTTAACTTTTATGATACTTCAGTTTAATGTAAGTGTCTTCGCTGGGCCCCGTTTCTAGAATGTAGCAGTCTGCACCTGTTTTTTTTTCTTACCCTTATACTAATAATTTTGTTTGTTTTTCAATGTGATTGCACAAAGTGGTTATAATAACATAGGCATGTACAATGTGATTGTCTGTGTGTGCTACTGTCAGCCATGTGTGTGCAGATTATCTCCTCAAAACCATCTTTAGTCTTTAGATTTTGATCATCGTTCCCTCGTAGTGCCTTACAGATTTACCGACCGTTTACTTGGCTTAGATCCTGAAAGCCACAAGAGACTATAGCTATACTTAGAGAGACATGTTTCCCTGGCTTGACATCCTAATCAGGGCAGTTGTAGCATTCTTCCAGGTGTAGGCTCAGCCCTTGCTGTTTCTTACCCATAATGACAGCATACAGTAGATGAGGAAGATTAATGTCAAAGCAGATATCACACTGAGATTTTTTTTTAATTATGTGTGCATGAGATCACTTGCCTGGGGTACTTACCAAAGTCGTAGATAAATTCTTGTTACATTTGCTCTGGAAATTTATGTAAATATGAAAATGTACAGTATAGCTGTAGCTGTTACAGCCTCTGTTGTCGTGGCACCCAGATTGTGGCACTGATTTTGGAATACATTTGCTTCTTTTAGCCACACAAGGGAAATGTTTGTCATGATTAGTGAGCACAGGTGTTAGCTCTATTTTAGTGCTCAACATATAAGTTTTGGTATAATGTTTGAGTCACAATAGAGGTTTTTTTGTAACCCCCCGGGAGGGTTAAGGTTAAGAGCTAGTCTGAGAGAAGGGCCTGACAGAAAGTGTTTGCTGCCATAAGGCTGTGAATTGCTTGTCCGCAGCGAAGAGACGGAGCATCGAGGGACGTTTGAGAGGATCACTGTGTAAGCAGGAGGTAAGGGGCTGGTTGAACGCATAGGGTCAGTTTAGGAAGGGAAACTCTCTATCTTAAATGGGACTAAAATGGGAGCAAGTTGGCAATGAGCAGGTTGATAGTAACACTGAGCCCAGGTGGCTTGTGGGAGCCGCAGTGTGCGCTACCTCACCAGAAGGCACACTTAAATTTCTGATTACAAAAAAAAAAGTAAAAAAAAAAAATCTTTTGTTGTCTTAACCTGCTAGAAAAACGTTGATTAGAAGTTGGACTTTTGAGTTTTCTGCAGCATCAAGAAGCTTCGATGAGAGAACAGAAGGGAAATGTTACAGCGTACACCTGGAAGGGCACCTTGTGGATGGTTTGTCCCCAATGTCCATCTGTCTTCGATCCAGGTACACCGCAGACATCGCCATGCCAACACGCAGGCTACCTGAACACGTAGAGAACCAATAGGGCTGTCACTTTGTGTGTTTGCTGCTTGATTTAATCAAGTTAATTTTCTCCTCGCAGATCTCCACTGTTCATTTGTTGTATTGAACGTGGGCATGTCAGAACTGCTGGTGGTTTAGTGAAAGCCTTCTCCCCCTCCTTTAGGGTATGCCATTGTACTTTTTTGATTTTTTTATTATTATTATTATTATTATTTAACATTATCTTGACATTTTTGACATGGCTGTAGTAGAAGTTGTGTTTATTTTTAGAGATTGTTGCAATAATTCTTGTGAATATTTTTCTCAGTCTATGAATGCGTGTGTGTGTGTGTCTGTTTTTATTCTATATGTCAGGCTCATTTTGTAACCTGATGTACAGTCAAATTTAGTATTCCATAGAGGTGGGTGCACCTGTGTTAAGTGTTGCGACGCTGCTGACAATAGTGTGGCGAGTCTATAATAATCCACTGGGGCCCTTTTAGATTCATGCTTGGCTTGAGGGTGCAGCACCCAGGTTTGACGTCCCAACAGTCTCTTTCAGGGCACATAGAGGTGTTTTTTTCTTTCCATCCTGGTACTTTTATCAGTAACTCTCCCATCAGTGTCAGCATGCAAATCCTGGGTCCAAGCACTTCAAGATGTGGTTACAAAGTATGTTGCTGGTTATATCATTTGTCCTTGTTTTGCTCTTTTCTTTTCTTTATCTTAATTTCCTCTGGATCGTTATTGTGTAAGCGCACACACACGTACAGTATAAGGGGGAAATTATTTTCCATTAAATTCCTTTTTTTTTTCTTGCTTCTCTGTAATGAGATGAACTACTGAAACATTCCACTGTTTGAGGGATCTTAACATTGCCCACTACTGTCCTGAACCCCGCCCCCCTACGTCTTGTCTACATGGGAAATATTTTGTCACACTGAGACTTTTTTTTTGCTCGTCCCACCAAAGATTTTAAGAGATCGATCACGCACAGCACAGCGCAGCGCAGAGCAGGCAATCCGCCACAGCGTTGGCACAGCAGCAGTAATTTCTGGTTTCATCCCAACAGGTCTAATGACTACTTTTTAAGGATGTGTTGTTTTAACACTAGGAAATGCATATTTCGTTACACACACGAACAGTAAGAATTGAACATACTTTATGTATACAGCACAGTCGTTTATTTGTGTTTTATTTTCTTTTTCTGTTTCATTTAGATTTGTTTCAAACCTGCCCCCAGTTTAGATGGAATCAGTTAGGACTAATTCAACTGAGCTTTTTTCGTCTTTGTTTGTTGATGTAGCTTTATTGCTGTTGTGAGGAAATGAATTTGTCTTGTAAAAATGAAAGGGTGTCACAATAGTGTGCCATGGAATAGAAAGACAGGCTTGAAAAGATGAATAATCAAAAATGTAACAACTCTACCTTTAAAATCATGGTCACCTGCACAAAATGAATGTAATACTGTGACCCGGCTACATTTAAAATGGCTTTAGATCCTTTTCAGCGGGTGATTATTTTGTCAATTTGTTCAACATTTGTGCTCACGCATGAGGCAATAATGAAATATCTGATCGCCAGCGAAGTCCCATTAAAGACTGATTATGTAATGCAACCACTATTCTCGTGAAGAGGGGGTAGTCAGTGATCCCTTTCCCAAATAAAACATCCAGTCACGAGATGTAACCATGTGCAGCAGCGTGTAAATGAAGTTGCAGTGTGTGATACCTTTGTGTGTGTTTTTTGTTTCACATAACCAATGTTTTGTATTTTTAATCAAAAAGAGGGGAATCAGAAATGTGAGCGTTATCGTAGATCGAGTGACCTTAAAACTACCAAAATGTGCTTGAAGTAGCGTATTCAAATGTTTTGTGTTGCTGAGGTGAGAAGAGCAACTTTATTAACTACTGCCTTCCAAATAACCAACAATACCTCCAAGCTTTAAGATGACATTTTAATTAGAGAAAACTAAACAAGGCAGCGTTTCCATCTCTCCAGATAAAGTGTTTTTTTTTTCTTTTTTCTTTTTTTTTTCCTGTGATAAACTGCACTCGAACCTGCAGTTTTGCTCATGGTGTCATTGCGAGGAAACCTCCTGGAGCTTTGGAAACACTGACAAACATTCCCGAGAGCGTGACCCCTTCACTTCAGCATTGCTCATCTTAAAACAAGGTCCTGAAACTTGATGTTTGGCAAGCGAAGACCCTCAACATCAAACCACACAAAGCCGCAGCTGCTTTCCAAAGTTCTGAGGAGTTAAAGAAAGGTGTTAGGTGGAGAAATGAAGTGGTAATAAACTTTGAATCACTTAAAATTCTAGTTACACAAACATTCTGAAAGCCCTTTTGGATATATGTCTTCTTTTTTTCTCCTTTTTTTTTGAGGATTTGCTAATTTTACTGTCTTTTCTTTGGGGGGATTCGGGGTGAGGTGGTCATGGTTTGATGCCATCACAGACAGAAGGATGTTATTTCTAACTTAAATATTATAAAACTAACGTATACGCCACTTTCAGTTGATATTAGTTTGCAAAGAAACAACAGTGAAAACTGGATTAATACCATTTATTTATTTTGCTATGCTTTTAGCTTGTTGATTTTAACTGAAGAAAATGTACCACCTAATATCTGCTTTCACTTATTTCTTGTAGTAATTTGAATGTGGTAGACCAAAGCTACACTCAAAACTAGATTGTTGTGTTTCACTTCAAACCAATCCATCTTATACCAGAGATCACGTCAGTCCAAATATTGATCCTTAAAATATATCATAGTAAATGAGCGTTAAATAGCTACTGATGATTTATTTTAACATTTTCTAAGGACCTAAGAGTGCATCAAATCCTGACCCCCTTTTTGTGTTCATTTCTGTATGGTTTTTCAATGTTGTAGTATTTCATTCTTTGTCAATGAAGTTAATGTGTGCAGCAGTATTTCCTATTAATCTTCTCTGTTAATTGTCTTTTCTTAATTACTTTTGTTTATTGGGGAGTGATGTCTCTTTTGAGGTAGCGTTTTATGTATTCCCTGCTCCTTAGCCCAACATTATCAAATATGTTATGAGAATGGATATTTTACTGGCTTTATAGAATGTTTAAATAATATAATAATGACAGTAAGAAAAATGATTAATTATCAAACCTCCTAACAAGTTGAGTACATTCTACAAAGCACTTGTGTTTCCATTATGATGTTGTGTGCTTCTCTTAATCATTTTTGTTGTAGGAAAATTGAGTGAATTTTTAATAGGCTTTGAAGAAGAAAAAAAAACATCAATGAAATCATTGTAAATTTTACTGGAGGGTTTTACTAGACAAACAGCTTCATCAAATAGAAGAGTATAGTTCTTTTAATTGTCCTCTTTTACTAACTGTAGGATGAGAAGGGGCTCGCATTGTGGTGAACTATGTTATAGCTTGTTATTCACTGTTACTTTTGATCATTTTTTCGGTCTGAGAGGTGAATTGAGTTATTAATGAGAATTTGTATGCTCACATATGCATATTGTATATGTGTAGAAATGTAATCACACTTTGTCTTGGATTTACATTAAACTTGTTAAGTCACGGCACCAGTCTCCTGTTTTTTGTTGTGGTGTGTTTCTGGTATGGTGCATATTTCAGATGTGCCTATTAAAATCTGACAACCTAGACTTTGGGTTGTTCTTTTTAACTCAACCTATGAATTGCTCTAATTCAACAAATTAGTCATTAGTAAAATTTTTGGGTGGAAAAATCAACTCAGTGCTTTGCAGTGGACTGAAAATAACACTGTGTATCCTTAATTTTCTGCACAAGAATTTAATAAAATCTGGTTCCTAAATAAAGAAAAATGAAGCTGCTCCATTCTCTCAAATTTGAACCATACTGTGTGACACCACTAGGTGGCAGTGTGCGACAACGTGCCCACACAGGCAGTGGCACTGACGTGATCAGGTTAAGGGTTAAACTATTTTTCTCCATTTCATTCCCAACACAAAGCCATACACCACTTTTATGAGCTGCAAAATTAGAACGTATTTTGAGCTGCGACATCTGCAATTAATGATGAAAGAAAGAAATGTAATAAACTTACATTTTAATAGGCTATAAACACTAATTGATGTCACTAACTAGATAAACGCAGCTAAATTTATAAATAAAAAAAATATATATACTCGTAGAGACATAATTCAGTACTGGATAAAGCTTTTTTTTATGGGCTGAGACAAATATGTCCGCCCATGCTTATTAAGTGCATCATTGCATGAGGTAACGTTGCCGTGGAAGCCGCAGACGCCAGACGAACGAGGACCAACCTAATACGGAAAACCCGCCATGACGGAAAAGAGTTTCAACAAATCAGAGCGGGTCTCGATGAATTACAAACTAATCAGTGAAGTCAATGGGCGGGGCTAACCCAATCAAGGCGAGAGAAGGTAACTGCTTCTAAAAGTGTCAGATGCAGAGAAGCTACCTGGTTATGTGCGGCACGTTCACTTTGAAAGAACTTCAACGGCAGGACCGCGGTTACGTAAAGGTTAACGGGAAAGCCTCGTGCAGCGTTTTATTCCGTCCAAGGATATTTTCTTCTTATCCCAACATATGAAAAACTGACAAGAGTCGGAGCTTTTTTTTTGGAGGGGGTAAGTCTGTCTGTGTGCGCAGCTATGAGCTATATGAAAGCAGCTCAGGCAGGGGGAGAAGAGGGGAAAATATCGTTTTATCTTCTGCTTTCAGAGCTAGCTTTGGGAAATAACATTCAAGTGTGCATGCGGACCAGCTTGTAGCATTTTTTACAGTTACATTGAAGGAAGGGATGTAAGCTGCTTTGTCTACTTTTATGAAGAATTGCCTCATGAGCTTTAATCTTACTAGTAACGGGACGGGATGTAGGACAAGAGCCTGAACGGTGTCCTGATAAGAACCTCTCTGGAGCTAACGGCACAAATATGACGTCTGCGTTTGTCGCCTTATTGTTTTGTCTTGAGTTTTCAATGTGTTGTAAATATTGGCTAATCTCGCATGTCTCGGTTTGTAAATAACGCAATAAAATCGAAACCTATTTTTTGTTGGTTAGTTTTGCACTGGATTAGAACCAAAAGCAATGCATGAACAAATTGCTCATGATAAAACCGATCTAGTCCTTGTCCTTGCTTGTGGAATAAGAAACAAATGTGTGTGTGAGTGATGATTCTGACCTATTTTTTTCCCCCATCACATTCAAAACAAACACGATGTTGTGGAGTCCAACTTAAAAACGCCAGAAACCTTCATTTATTTTAGACTAACCAGTGCTGAGATATTATGACCAGTAAAGTTAGGAAAAATACATTATTTTCTGGAAAATTCATATCAAGCCTCGTTCAGATAAGCCTCTGTTATTAAATATGCTTCAAGTTAAAAGACAGTTTCTGGTTATGTGTGTGCTGGTTTTTCACTCAATCGTTAACTTTTCAAGTGATACAGAAGAGTAAATTTAAACATGCCTGTTTTACTATATGTCATACTGTCTTCTTTGTTTTCCTACAGCTGTTCTGCACCAGAGGTCCATGCTGCCAAAGTACAGGGCATAAAGAAAAGACCAATCCTCGTTTTGTCTCTTTGCAATCAATCTGTTCCTCTTAACTGGATGAAATGCCTTGACTACAACCCCACCGCACCATGGCTGGTATACTCTCCACAGTGGGTTTAGAGGTGATGCTCAAGGCTCTTACCCAACATGCAGTGTTTCTGGGGATAATTGTGTTGGTAACAGTGATCACAGCGAGAACACCTGTTGCAGGTAAGAGCACATCGGTTGCGGACTCACACAACAAGATCCTCTAACTTATCCAGATCAGTGTCTTGTAATACATTCAGTTTATTTAAAAGAGCAGCAGATCCCAGCAGTAGTAGCTTTAGCTGTATTTGCACCTTGACTGGTGCATTTAAATTAGTTAATTAGTTTATTATGGCTAAATTATTATTTATAAATATAATCTAATAAGTTGCATTATTATTAATAACACGGAGAACAGTACTTTAACACTTATAGGCTTGTAAATACAAAATGCAACAAATTTCAGTATAAATAACTGCATAAATTTGCATTAATTTTTAAATAAATAGTCGTGCTAATATAGGTTTGTCTTTGCTGTTGAATGTATAGTTGGCATCTCAGAGCTTAAAGGTTTTTATCTTGATTGATTTTTTTCTGCCTCACTCTGACAGAATGGACTGAATGGTATCAGAATCCTTTATTTCTCTATTTTTTATTAACCTAGCCTATATTGCTAAGGATTTTAAAACCCTGGTTATTTTGTTTCTGATTGTATTTCATTAGGTTCAGTTTTCTTAGTAACATTTGTTTTTGTCATGAATGCACGTTCTCTGTAAAATGTGACATGATTACTCACATTAAGGAGATGTGAGGCACAATTACAGTCTTGTTTGTGAACTACTGAGCAGCTGTACCGGAGAACTTATGTATATGTTTTTGTTTACACAAGGCCAACAAGCATCTTTTCTGTTGCCGCTGTTCTGCATTTTGCAACCTAAAACTTGTCCCCACTTATTGCCATGGAATAATCACAGTATACGTGTTTATTAATGAACCTTCAGTCTACTTGTTTTTGCTTTGTTTTTTTCAGTTTAAGTCTTTTTTTATGTGAACTGTGTCAAGCGTCCCTGCTTGCTGGAGTGTTTGATTCAGAACTTTCTCCAAAGCTAAACATTTTGGTCTCTGCCCCAATCAGACTCAAGTGTTAAAGCCATTTTTTAATTGGAGAGAAAGAAAGGGTCTAAATCCAACCTATTGACAGGTGATTTTCCCAAGCTTAAATTTATTGATGCTGTGCTGACGTTATCCCATCAATACTCCTCCTCATGCATGTTGCCCAGGGAAAAGAACATTTTGTAATGACAGCCAAACAATCTATGATATTACATTTTAATAAGATAATGCAGAAAAATGCCAGCATGGAAATCTTGCAGAGAAGGATGGCTTATAGAAAATACCCATGTAAAACGTCTTATTTTCTAATTTCACAACTGTTTATGTGAAACAACAACTCTTGGTGTTTTTTTAAGATTTTGTATGAAAATTGACCTGTGATCCAAAAATGAGCCAAATTATTAACAATTTGTTTGTATGTTAGCAGCTGCTCTAAGCTGGGGATCATTGCTTTGATTGCTGCCGCATCTGTTTTTAAGCTATGAAAATAGTATGGCTACAGTCCTACTAATATACTTTTGTAGCTCTACTGAGTGTTCTAAACACGTCACAATAACATTATGCCATTGTTAACACCACAACTCAGAAGTACTTTTACTGCATCATTTAGCCACTCCAGATTTGTTAGCTTATTGTTCACACTCTAACACCAGCATGCATTTGGTGTTTCCACTATGTCATTGCTGTAATAATCAAAACTGCCAGAGCACAACCATGTATAATGACAGGAATGGCCAATGCTATGCCATCCAATGACTATAGTCATAATCACTGCTATGTCATCAGGCTTGGCAGCAGTTTGTGAGAGACATTAACTTGCTTGGCTCTCTGGCTTCAGTAGTACTGCTGACGGGTCAAGCTTTAATTGATGGTTTCTAAATTTGTAGTATCTTTACCACTGGATATGTACACAGTATATGAAAAAGAATTTTTTTGTTGTTTTCCAATTTTATTCCAGAGGAAGGTCTGCCAATCAATGTAAGCTTGGACAAAAAGCAGAGACTGAAAAAATATTTTCAACTCAAGACATATTGTTTTGATATGAAACATAATATATAGTTCTTGTGTGTGCAATAATCCATTCCTTTTGTTGAGCCTTGCTGTTGTTCCAACAGTTTTAGATTCACACGGATCTGCTGAAACAGTTAGATTCTGGTCCCCTAACTTGAATAAAATATTTTATTGCTCCTCTTCGTAGACACAAATATCAGAAAGCTTGAAAAAGCTAAATTAAATACAGCTGATTTTTTGCCCTCATTACATTGTGCCTATTTTAAATGTTTGAAAAAAACAAAACAAGCCCACCTTTTGGGTTATATGTGTACAGGTGTGTTAAGGTATATGTAATATTCCCCACTTTGAATTGTGAAACTTGAATTAAACTGAAGCTTTAAAGGCTAACCAAGAAAGCTATAGTTATTCCTACTTATTTCCCATGACTACTACTTCAGAAGATGTTTTTAGTAGGTAGTAATATATGTATCTGTTATGCTATCCTGGACTGCAACATTCCAAGAGATGTACTATATTGCTTAACTATTTTTAAAGTATGAATTTATAAGCAGTAGTATGTTTTTATTCTCATGTTTTATCAAAAAGGTAAAATCTTTAGCCATTTTTGAGTTTCTAGGTCTATCCATCGTAGCATTAGATGTTCCTTTTTAGCTTTTTAAAAATAATACTTTAACATATTTTGAATCTAAGACATCATAACTCAATAAGTTAATTAGATACACTTTAAAACATTTTTTGCAATGGTACACATTGCACTCAAAGATTTACTTGTTTTTTTCTTTCTCTGCACCACATTGTCTGGCAGAAAACTAAAGGCCTGCAAAGTCTCGTCTAATTACCAGTGCAGTCCATTGCCACATGAAATTTGATCCGTGCAGAGTGACAATATGACCATTCATTATTCATTAGAGCTGGAAGTGGCTGCGGATCAATGGGTAGAACCTACCAAAAGCCAAACACTGGTTATTATTGCGCTCACCAGGCCTGCTGCCTGAGCCAAGTGACGTATTATTGGAAAGTGGCCAGTTGCTGACCCTGCATGTCAGCCTGTCCCAACAATATTTGCCTGTGTTGAGAGTAGTAGAAGTAAGTCTGCTAGTTAAGAGTGGGTGAGTGGTTACGAACAGACTCAAGAACAGCACTTCAATTTTTTGTAAAAATCAAATCAAATCACTGAAACATTTGCTCATTGTTGTGCTTTCCAATGCCATAGCCAAATGCAGAACTTTACAGTTCTTTTAGTCCTGATTATGCATCTTTTTTTTTTTTACTGTTTTAAAGTGTTACATACAAAATAAGTAGTGATTGTGATATAAATATACCACAGTGCCAGAGCTTGTAAATGCACATTTGTGAGCGTTTTTGTGAACCATTGTTTTTTACAAGGGCTAATTTTCACAGTTAATTAGTGAATTTTATTTTGCCCGGGGAATCTGTTTAACTGATATGTAATATTTTCACCTGAATAGTGGTGTGCAAACTTGTTAAAGGTTTGTTGGTAAATGATGATAGCATGCATGTTCTCTTGAAAGATGCTAACATTTATTATAAACGGAGAGCTGTGACTGGGCTCTCAGTTTTTTATGCTAACAGGCTGTCAGCTTGTTTTGGTTTCTGGAGGCCATGTTGTGCTGAGACCAAATCACTGATGACCTCTTTTGAGCTTCCCCAGGCTACATCATTTTGTTTTGGTCCTTTTAAAGCAGTAGTTTGAAACCTACATGTAAGCACATCACCCTTCCCTCTCACAGACATTTCCTTTCCCAACTAATGGTTTTAAGACTTAGAAACAACTTCTTTCTAACTACAAAGAAGACTCTTTTTTTTACCTTACCCATCAGCATTTGTTTGTCCAGGACCTAAACTCCGACAGTGGTCTGTAGGTGGAATTGGGACAAAATAAAAGAGGGTGCTGAGTGATGCAGTCCTCTGTGCCTCTCTGGTTACACATCTTTGTCTTTCTGTTTTTAGAAGGAAAACAGGACTTGAGAAAGTAAAGAAGTTTAGCCAAATTTTGTGTGAGTGTGTTGTCTTGATGTGTTTGGTCTTTCATCATGATTGACATTCTGGCACTGAACAATCAGAAATACTTGTTTGAATGGATTCCTTTTAGATTTTTTTTTTTGTGCAACTTTTTAAAAGAAACTGTATCCTCAGTCATATAAATTTTAGAAACATCGCCCAATGTGTTATCGACAAATGACCTAAAATTTACCAAAAATGTTGAGGAGAGTCAGCTGCCGTGCCTCAGAGCTTTTTGCACATCTAATTCTCTCCCTATTTCTCTCCATTACACCTCTTCCTTTTTCTCAATTGGGCTCTTGTACTATTCATATCCCCTCCCACTCATCCTGTTCCCCCCTTTTCTTGAACTCCCTTTTCGCTTATCTGACAAAGTATTCCCTCGGGAAAGAAAAACTGAGGGCCACATGAATATTTTAGGAGAGCTGTGCACTGCAGTCAAATCCCTCTTCTCATGTTCATATTTGACCATAGAAAAAGTTTTCAACTAAAAAGAAAACTTTGTTTTTGCACTTTATTTATCGAGTGGCAAGATTTAAAATATAATTTAAAATAAATTTCTATTACTCTTGCTTGGTTTAAACCTGTTCTTTTTATGTCCTGAAGCTTGTTGTTGACTTAAATATGCAAGTACTTAAGTGTAAAGCAATGTTTGTAGGTTTATAACAGCACACCCTTTTTATAAGCTGAACTGTACCATATTTACTTTTTTGTGTTTCAGGCCTGCTTGAGCTTTGGCAGAGACAATGATCTAAATCCACTCCACTGATTAAAACAATTCAATCTTTCCCAACTTAAAAGCTTTCCTGATAAACCAAATGTCAGCACACAGGCATATCTTGATTGTTTGACTGCTCTCAGCACACACAGCTTTTGCCAGCTGAAAAGAGCCAGTCACGCAAAGGGCTCAGCTAAAAACAGAACCATGTGTGAGGTTGTAGTTAGTGAGCATTAATACTAAAAAAAAAACGCTTTCTTCTGTCTCTTCTCTTTAACATTACACAACCATTAAATGACTTTCTTCTTTTGCAGTAAAAAAAAGTCTGGCTAGCATAGAATATGATGTCACAGAGTTCTGCAATTGGTAACGCAGCTTTCTGGGCATTAGACATTACTGACTGCAAAATTCTCATTTGCGAATGTGTAAACATGTGCATGTGTGCTGCTGCTTGTTGACCTCACTCTAATAACTCAATATAGTTTGGGTTTTGAAGTTAAAACCCCACCAAATTAGTATTAAGCTAAAACAAATGCAAGTTGTGGTAGTTTTTCCTGATTCTATGTGATTTGTTTGTTTTGAGAACCAACGTTTAGTTGTACTTTCCCTTTTATTCTAATAAAAGGCCATTCTCATGTCCCAGATATTTCGACTTAAATATTTTCAATAGTTTTAGTTTTTTTCTTTCTTTGCAAATATCCTTGCTTTTATCAGTGACTTATCTATCAGCTCAGTCATGTCTTACACAGTTTAGCTTATTCGATCATGTACTCCTATTTTATTTTTTATTATATTTGTTTATGTTCAAGAGACAATCAGGAAATTTTCAAAAATAAGCATTTTTTTTGTGTGTGAGACAACATTTTTGTGTTTTACTAAACATTTCATTTCTTTAAGTTGTTTTAACCAGGCTTTGTGTTTGTAAAAGGATTTTGTAACATTGATATGAGAACTTATCAAAATCATTCCCCGTTTGGAAGAATAGAATAAACTAATTAGATGAATCACAATAGGCAGAGACGGAAAACTGCATGTTGTTGATTTCTCTTTGACATGTTACTTAAAGTTGTCCATAAGTATTAAGTTTGGTGTTTAGTTTCATGGAGAGATCCAACAATAAGCACTTACTCAACTGTAGCACACTCATGTTTCAGTGAACAGGTGGTACCGCAGCATAGTGTTTGGAAGGTTCATCAATTTTTGCCGACTGTAATGTCAGTCCTAATCCAGAGTAATATCTTCTCTGAGCCCGGTTGCTGTCTGTTACTCAGAGCGTCCGTAATTGTAATTAACAAAAATGAAAGTCCAGTACTAAGAGCCTTTTTACTTATCAAATTCTTTTACTTTGACTTCATTCAGTTGTGTTCTAAAATTTATTTTTAAACTTTTAAAGTTACTTTTGTAAAAAAAAAAAGTATAACTACTTTCCTAACCTTGTTTTTTTTGTGTCCACGGCATATTTTCTATGTTGTGTTTTTTTTCTTGCAGTTACCTTTGTCAAGATGATGGATTACTGATTTCATTTTTGCTAGTTACAGTTAATATGATTGATCGCCTGCCAATAAAAGCAATCATTCTGATTAGCTAGATGTTTTGTGTTCCGTTCATGCATGTTTATTTGTCCAAAATGTGACTAGAAATGAAATGGTTTGTCACTGCTGAGGTGTGTTGAAATAAGTTGACATTTTGGGGCCATATACAAAATTTTGACCTCAAACTTCACTGTGGTTTTTCAATGAACATGGATTTGACCACCTTTACATACTTATAGAATTCAAAATGTGTTGCTTTTCACAGTTAAGCACTAACAATTCAGTAAAATGTTTGTATGTGTGTATGATGTAGCATCAAGTATAAATAAAAATGAAATAACCACTTATATACAATGGCCACTGATCATGTTCAAATTATGTTTAGGCTGAGACTTAAACACAAACCCATGCAGCATCTTTCCCAAACTGACCTAATATAAAAATTGTTGCACCAAATTGACTTTTTCCCCATGTTTTTATATAATGGGGATCAGATGTTGCTACTAGCTTCACATATATGGC
>JAVKLF010000011.1:15893374-15903470 GCA_034783495.1 Millerichthys robustus | reverse complement strand
TGTGTGTGTGTGTGTGTGTGTGTGTGTGTGTGTGTGTGTGTGTGTGTGTGTGTGTGTGTGTGTGTGTGTGTGGCCAATGTCTGTCAGACCAAGTCTCTGGGTTTTACTGACTCTGATGAAGTAAACAGGAGGAAAACATGAACTGCCTTCTGTGAACGGTGATGACCTGAAGGAGCAAGTTACAAACATCAACACTAACGCAGGCCATGAGGTCAGACGTGTTGGAGGGGTGGGGCAGATATTCAAAAATAGATGCAACACACATTCAAAGGAATGATTCATGTTCACAAACACACATGCGTCGAGTCCAAACTGCACCTGTTCTCCTGATTTCTCTTCCAAACACCCACTAGAATCATCATTCAAACAGACGGAGCATCAGTCCCTAAACAACAAAATAATAAAGACAATTATTTATCAGAAATAAAGAAAGTATTTGTTGGGACTACACAAATGCCAGTCAGTGTTCAAGAACCATCTAAAATGACACAATGGATCAGTGAACTACTGTGTTGTACCATTTTAGGAATTTGTTGGGTTAAAAATTAAAGAGAAGAAGAATTAACGAGTTCCATCCAAATTTTGGATTAATCATGGAGGCATGTACAACCAACAATGGCAAGACTGTGCCTCTCGCACTGCTGGATGGATGAATGGATGGATGAATGGATGGAAGGATAGATTAGGTTGGGTACTCAGACAAACAGAGGGCTGAGTTTGAGCAGCTCTCAGCAGGAGAACAGGAGGGATTGTGCAAACAATATTGTTGAGTTCATTTTTAGAATCCTCATCTCTGCACCACCTTGGACCACCGTGGACCAAAATTTAGGCCGACCTGCTGTGGGAATCATTTTTGCCCCAAATGTATTTTCTTTAAAGTTCTTTTGTGAATGCTTGGAATCTCCCTGCATGGCTGTTCTCAGGAAAGAGTTCATTTCAGTCTAAAAAAAACAACAATAACAAAAAACTTTTTTTAACCTGAGTGTCTGGTTTTGGTCCTTGAGGAATTACAGGGCATCACATTACATTCGTGCAACCTGTCTGACTCCACATCTGTTCCAATAGCTCACACACACACAGAGACATACACACACACACACACACACACACTTGATACTTTATCACACTCTGTGACGAGCTGTTGACAAGAACAGCACTGGGAGTGTACAATTACCATGGTAACCTGCAAAATGACACCACAGGAAGGCCGACAGCACACTTTAGACTTACCTACCTTGCGGTTATACACCCTCGCTGTTTGAGAAAATGACATGATGACTGGTCTAACTAAAATGAATGTTGTTCCTTTTGGTTCCAGCCAGCCGTGTGTTCAGACAGACGGTGTAATTATTATTTTTTGTGCACTACGTCTCATTACATGCCAGTGTTGTCTCTGTCTGATTGATGCAGTGTCTTGCCCTGAGCTTTTAAAACTTCCACTCTTATGAATGTTTGGCTTCAACGTCACCCCGTTTTCAGTGATTGTTCAAATGACTCAGTGGAACAGTGTTGTAATGGGAGAGTTTGTTTAGGAGGTGATACATCTTCCCCTTCCTCTCTTAACGATAAACGGCAAGGTTTACAGAGCTGCAAACGCCACATGTGACACACACACACACACACACACACACACACGCACACACACACACACACGTTTCTTAAGGCCTTAGACAAGGTCAGGCCTTATCTGAGTTATAAATGTCAGGTACAGCTTAGCAACATGGACATGCACACCATTTTAAATTTAATTGAACTATTTTCTAATATTTACAGTGATCAAACCTTTTGAAAATGGAACGCTTTCTTTTATAGTTACAGTTTTCTGCTTTTTGTGAAGTGTGAAAAAAGGAGAAAATTATGATTTAAAAAATAAACAATTACGTTTAACACCTGGTTTGCTTTTTGTAGATGAGGTTTCTTCCGTTTTATTGGATCAGTTTTTTTAAAGTTGGCTCGCGACTGATTATGAACAGCAGCAGATTGTAGGTTTTTTTCTTACAGATGTTTCTCAGAGGACAGAAGAAACTGGACTTTAAACACTGTCCTGTACGCTTGATTTGACAGCCACAGGGACAGGATCCTTATTCTCCAAGTCTTTGTGTGCCAGTTGTCCATTACAAGCCCTCTTTGTCCCTGGCAGAGATCACATGTCACATTATTTAAACAGCTGCAGACTCAAGTTGTGCGTTTGTATTTGTTCAATGGTGCTGAAAGGAGGAATCTGTTTGATTAAAAAAAAAATCAACTGAGAGAATTTAAAGAGGAAAAGAAAAGAATTGGAGAACGAACGAATTCCTGCAAGTGACACAGAACATAAGCAAATAAAAAATCAGCCAGAGTTAGGAAATAAAAAATGCTAATATATACTACAATGTTTCTTTAGGTTATATTGGTTAGTTTATAGTCACTTTATAGTCACGACGGGCAACGGACTTCAAATTTGGAATGAAATGTCTGAGAAAATAAAGAAATTACAAACCATGAGTGTCAGGATGCCAATTTTTGGTCCAAATAGTTGCCAAGTGCTTGATGCCAAATATAAAAACTATCATCCAGACGTCTTTATTTCTTAAAAAACCTGGACAGTAATAATACACAAAAAATAATTACACTGATATTTCGGAGCAACAACTCCCTTTATTTTTTTTTCTCGGAGATGTCATTTTTTTTTCAACCAAGGCAAAGCAGAACCACATTCTGCACACATGGCTGCAGAAGAGGTGCAGGTACTGAACTGGTCCGGCTGTGGTCCAGACCTGTTCCCCACACATTCTTTGTGGGGAACTGGTCCGGCTGTGGTCCAGACCTGTTCCCCACAAAGAATGTGTGAACATGACACTGACTCACATCTGTTGACCTGCAGTGTTGCAGATTCATTGATCAAAATTACATGATCAAACACTAAATATATTGGACACATTCTGTCGGTTTGTAATGAAATAAAACATCTTTATGTATAAATCATTACATTTATTGATCTTTTTTTGCATTCAGGCTTGTAAACTATCTCAATGATTGACAGCTAAGAATCTGCCCCAGGTGAATAACTCCTGTCTAATTGGAGTAAAATCTATTTGTTTCTATGACGACTGGAGTCTATTAGGAGATTTATTGACAGCATGTTGTCACTTTTAACCTGCTGCAATAACCTAAATGTGTCAGTATTATCATGCTGGTATTCACTAAGATATCTGGTTTGTGTTGCACAGACATCGTGCTCACATCATTTCGATAATCCTTACCTGGTTACAATGTCCCGTGGAATGGCATGCACACGTGATATTGTCCAATCAATATTCAGTTTGATGGCGTTTTGTTTTAGGGCAGAGATGTAATGATTTGTTGTTGTTGGAGTTGACCTTTTTAATTTGAAATAATTACAATTTCAAGCGGTGGACGAGAGAAGGTGTGCAGCAAGGAGGAGAAAGGGACAAAGAGGGCACCATCACGGATAGAACTGCAGTGGTCATACTGGCACACATTGTTCAGAGTCTCCATTTGGTATTTGTTCTGGAACTTTATCTCCCGAGCTGTGAGCAAGTGTCAAAATTAACACTGATAAAGTTGAAGGGCTGGTCTATCAAAACAAAAGCAGCTGCTGTCAGGATTTTGATACTTTTCTTAGAAAACATGTTCTAAGATTGCAGCTTAAATGTATTTGCTGTGCTCTGCCATCAAGATGCCCACATCTTTTTAACTTAAATTGCTCAGATGTCCATACCAGCTCTGGTGGCATGCAGAAAATATCAGGAGCACACATTAGCCGTAGTGAAAAATTGCTCAAAGTGTCAGCAGTGTGAGCAGACATGAACAACTTAGATGCTATGAAGACTGTAAAAACTAGAATAAAATCCAGAAAAAGCTAAAAAGAGAGAATTTGAAATTGTGGTCAGTCTTTTCTGTTAAGCATGAAGAATGCTGTTGGCTTTTCCAAAGTAGACATCCTGCAGTAAACTGTGTCCTTTTACCACTATGAGTCTTGGCACCGGCAGCCATATTTAACCTTTGAAAATGGGCTGTTTGGGGTCTGGAAGGGACAAAGGACAAAAGGTCACGGTCATAATGTTTGACCTCTTTTAACTGTCTGGAAGTGTTGGATTTATAACCCACCATTTTAACAGCTCATGGACACAGAAAATGTCCAGCACGGTGAAGAATGGGTGTAGCCGCGCCCTGACCACTGCTGCAGTTCCAAATCCTCACACAGTTCTGAGGTCTCCTAAACACACACTGTTAAATTTAGACTTGCTCAGACTGACCACAGCCGCAAGTCAGACCTCCTGAAAACGGCCTTTCATTGTTTGGTCTTTATTTTTTCTTCTCCCTTCTCTCCACCACTCCGGGTGTATTTTTCCTGGGAAACATTTGATCAGTGACTCAATTCCTCTGCTGGATCATCACCCACCCTTGCCTCCACCCCTTCACTTCACAAGCACTCCAGTTCTGGAGGAAATGAAATGTTCTAGTCTCAGCACTGGCAGGATTCATATTCTCTAAAATACTGAAGGAATTCTTAGAAGGATTTTTTTAGTGTCATTTGTCTAAACTGAGAGGCTCAAATTGTGTTCGTCTGAGAGTTCAAACTGTTTCATTCCTTAAAAGCAGGACATTCTTCTACAGCATCAAGAATCATGGAGAGAGTTAACTGGAAAATGAAGGGTTTTGGAATATTTAGGTTTTATTTGAGAAGATATGTAAAAATGATCTTTACTTCTGATAATAAAACCAAGTGCAGAATATTTCCTCTGATAGTCTTTTAGTTTTGACTTTTTATGTACATTTATGATGCCTGACCTTTTCTTTAACCTACTACTTTTACTTTCCTCCTCTAAAAGTCATTCACATCAGATCTTTATGCTTGAATTCTAACTGTAAAATAAATCATTTTTAAAAAATAGTTTTTTTGTCAAAGTTATTCACACAAAACATGTTTTCATTGTACTTAAAACTAGGTTTGCTATTTTTTAACTGTCTTGACTCTTGCAAGTTGAACACTTTTTCTGCATTTTTTTAACAAATAGACTTAACAAGGACAGCTATCCATTTCATGAAGGACCAATACAAATGTTATTAGTCTCCAACAGATCCCCTCCTCCTCCTCCGCAGCTCGATGCTCACTGGCCCATACTGTATTATCTGACGCCTGATGGCGAGCCATGAAAGTGATGCGATCACCTATTAGCATCACTGCTCTCATCATCTCTTTCAGCGGTTTAATTTATGATCACATAAAAAAGGAGAGCATAGACGTGCACAGCAAAGAGAGTTTGAGGGAAGTTATCTTGTACATTTGTTAACATGCTCTCTAGTTTCTGTTGGTGCAGTTCTTTCAGCAAGCACGACCATAAATCTGACTTCTGAAATCTGTGCACAAATGCATTTGCCTCATTAAAGCACAAACATAAAATGGGTTTTCTTTGAGAACTTACAAAATGAAATGTGCAATTAATCTTTTTTGCCTTCATGCACAAAAAGGTTCTGAACAGTGAGTCTGGCAGAAAATAAAGACAATGAAGGTTTTGTTCAGATAAAATAATGAATTTAACTCAGCCAGGAGATAAAACTTGATGGTGCCATTTGAGTTTAGAAGATTGAAGCTCTATGTTTTGGATGACCTCTAAATTGAATGACTTTGTGTGGCCTACAATAGACCTTTTGATTATTACATCATCAACCAAAATGTATTGTTTCTGAAAAGCCAACAACAATCCTTCAGAAGAAAAGGATTTTTAAAATTGCATTCTGAAATGCTTCGATTCCAGACTGCTGCAGAACAACCTGCACCAGGATTATTCATGTTATCACTGGCAGTGAGCATGAAATTGACAGAGGCCTAGTTTCCCTCAAATGGAATTCAAAACACTCTTTTTGGAAAACATTTATTGCCCCATTTAACATAGAAAACCTTTTTTTTCTCTTTCACACAGGAGCTCAATGAAATTTGTGAACTCAGCTATTTTGTGTCAAGTTATTTTCTTAACTTTATCGTCTCCAACAACACAGACAAATACAGTATGTCTCGATATGGTTCTTCCTGTCTTTACTAATGCATGCTAGCAGTATGCTTCTGTTTGGCTTCTATAAATAGGAACCTGCCTCCCATTTAGGTGGTGGACGAGTGATAGATCAGCAGGTTTAACCAGCCTTGTATGGGTATTCTCATAGGTCTTGGGTTATTTCTGCATGTTGGATCCTGGCAGGTTGGGAACCAGCTCTGCAGATGAGGACTCAAGCCAGAGCTAACAATGCCATTTAATTATGCCAAATATAAATAAAAACAAAAACAGTCTGCCACTTAGTCAGTCAGCTGTAGTTCCCCCTTTAGGCAACTCCACCTTAAGAGGACATCCTTTGTGTCTGTGTGTTAGCAGGCCGCCTCACTGAGGATTCCTCCAATCTGTGAGCTGGTGGGCGTTTGACAGCTTCCCCTCCCTCATCTCTACCTTCTTACTTCATTGGATCTGACCAATCAGCATCCAAGAAGATCTGATCACATGATGCTGCCCCCCTTACTGGTTGCCATGACAATGAGCACTGGTCCAGGCAGCATCTTGGTGTGGTGAGAAGAGGGGGGCCGGAGGAGAGGCAGACAGAGAGGTGAAAAAAAGGGGGGGAAATAGAGAAGAATCCCAGCCAGAGGAATACATATTTGGACCTATACAGCCTGTGTTTGTCTTTACTCAGGGCAGTAAGTCACCCCATTTTTTAAAACAGTTTTCAGCATCATTAAATGAAAATGTAGTCATGTGTATTTGATATGACAGATGGCTTGGAAAAAATTGGGATGACATCATGTGAATGGTCTTTGTGCTGTTTGAGAATGTGTGCCTCACCTTTTTCAGACAGTCCTTTTGTTTGTTTGCTTCATTCAGTATCCACTGATCCTCAATGACGAACCTCTGTAGTGAACAGAGGCGTGGTAGGATCAAGGAGCTCAGCACAATAAGTGGCAGTTTCATAATGTGGTGAAACTCTCTCTGATGTTTTGTGATCCAGCCAAAAGTCATTTAGCCTTTGACTTCTAATCTTGATCCTGTTTGTTTTTTTATTGCTGCTGCTTACCTCCTTCCTCTCTCTCCCACTTGTTCTCAAGCAGATCTGTTTGCTACTCTGTATCCTCCTGTGGTTTGTTTAATTAGCAAATCTGTGCAAATCCAACTAGGGCAGCTTGTTCTGATTGGAGAACTCATACTGTAGGTACAATGCCCTTGTGGAGTTAGAGACAATCAGATTTACTGGCCCAAGGATGTTTCTGTTTTTCAACTTTGTGTTTCGACTACAATAACAATATTATTTCACTGGAGGTTACAAGTAGGCCTATGTTTACTTGGTAAAAAAAATATGTATCAAGCTCTCATAAATAACTTAACACAAATTAAAAATTTTACACACAGATGTTAAAAATCCACTTTAATCCCAAAGATTGTAACACATTCTGATAACTTAATGGGAAATATCAGTAATTATTGATTTTAGAATTATTATCGCCTAGATAGAATAAATAGAAAATATAATGAAATATTAGTAGAATGAACAATAAATAGAATGAAACAGAATAATCCAGTTTTGTTCCTTGGGAAATTCTGGTGTATCAGCGGCAAAGTAACAGGCAAATAGGCCAGCACATAGGATACACAACAAAATTTCAAATAGGCCTAATAAAAGCTTGAAAAATAGTAGTAAATATGTAAAAAAAAGTGCAAGTGTTTTGCAATAAGTATTGTATCACACCAGAATGAAGAAAAACAGAAACACTTGCCTGTACATTATTTTAATTGACATTAGATAAGATGTTCATTAGGCTATTTTATTTTTTATGACGCTGTTAGGGTTCTTAGTTGATAACAACAAGATATCTAAACTTATAAAAAAAGAAAGCAATTTAATATTTATGACACACGATCACGCAACAAGGAACGAGGACTACGTCGGAATAAATACGCGTTTAATGTTTCTTGCAGTTTTGACCATCCCTGATCTTTGTTGTTTACATTGAAAATAAAATTTCCGACTATATAAAGGCAACGGACCTGTTGCGTCACGTTGGAGAAAACCAATCGGATTAAACTAAGTTAAAAGAGGAAGGGTGACTTCAAGATTTTTCAAAACGGGGGGGAGAGTGACATTTTGCTTTAACAAAGAAAATTAGACTTAGGCAAACTATTTTATAGGTTTATCTCTTTTTCGTTTGTTTTAATGTAGTGAACATAATTCGAGTTATATTTGTTATATATATTTATTTTGTTACATTTATCAACAATCCGATTTGAACTCTTCTCCCCTCTACGTGGCCATTTTGGTATCACCCGATCCTTCTGTGTCAGTTTCAAGTGTCGCCCTCTCCCTCTGCTGTTCGGTCCTGTGCGCTTTCCCCCGAGCAGGCATTAACAACTCTTTAGTAAATATTTTATTCTAGATTTTACTCTGAAAACAAGGCCTACCCGTAAAAATGGATTCATTCTGGCCATTTACGAATGGATTAAGAACAAGAGAAGGACTCAGAGGTATGCAGGAATATTTTCTCTCGGTAGCTTTCTTGCTAAACACGGTGTATAAAATCTCCTGAGGTTGACCGTAGGATCCGCGGAGTGTTACCTTTGCACGTCTGGAGGTTACACGGTCTAGTGGTTTTAATAGAGCTGCTAAGGATTTAACTGCACTAGTCTGTGTGATAAATCAGACAATTTTTAAATCTACATTACCCATGTTCATTGTCGGTTTATGCATCACTGGTTATTAGCCTGCCGCGGTTGTAATGGGTCAGCCGATGGAACGTCGTCAATCTTCTAATTTCATCAAGAAATATCCACATCTGTTGCAAAATGAAGCAAACCACATGCTCAAAGCATAGTTATAATAGCAGTGCTAACGCGACAAGAGGGTTTAATAATACAAAAATGCCTTGTTGAGACAGTTTGTGATTCGTTTCTGGTTGTGCAATAAATGTTTTGCGGTTCGACATCTTATTTCTATTAACAACACCGTTACCACAGCTCTCATTTTCCCATCGAGGACTGACTAAAATGTTGTTATGAAAAGCTGGCATGGGAATTTTTCTCAATACCTGATTGACCCATATTTTTTTGTATTATCCATTTAATGCAAATTATCTAGAATAGCATACATGGTTCCAAAGTGTTAGTCTGACCCATTGGGTGTAATCCCAAACATTTTATCAATGATGTGAATGTGATCATGATAGTGTCTATTTAAAGGTACTGTATCACTGATTAGGTGACTGAAAAAGACAATGACAAAAGCATTTATAAGTAGACACCTTGGTTAAATACATCAAATATTGAAAGCAAGGAAGTAAAAAAATGCTGTGCTACATTTATTCTGGGTTGTTATATACAAATCTCTACATGGTAAAGTACAGTCCAACACCTGATTTATGTACAGATGTGGTTTATGACACAGAATCTGATGTTGTTCGAATTGTACACCTAGGTTGGCACTGAATGATGCATGCTTTTATTTGTCAGCTTTAGATTTTGTTGATTGATGGCACTTTGGCTGCAGCACTTAAAACAGACATTGCTCCCGCTGACCCCGATTAGGTTCATGCATTAACCCACAGCATAGAGTCATTCAGTGGTTAAATGGAGCGGGAAGGTCCTGACCTGACAGGCTCTTCTCTTGTTCTGTCTGATTTCCGTGATTGTACATCTGTTTTATTGATTAGTGCTATTTAACCTTTTTTCTTCCTAAATATTTCACTCTAATCAATTTCACCTTGAAGCAGATACATGCCTCAAAGTAGAGCATCTCATAGGTCACGAAATGCTGCGTCTGGGAGGGCAGATGCTTACTGGGACGTGCGCCGTGTGTTATCATTTTGTTGTTGTTACAAATCAGCTTCTCTCCTGGTGATCAGGATGTAGAGCAAAGGAGCAGGATGTTTGCTTGGTGGCTGAGTCAGGAGATAGCTGTACTTTGGTTTGTAATGAGAACCAATAATGTATTTTATTGCATTGTGACGTAATGCGTACTTGTGTTGTTATCCAACTTGAGTTTATATATATATATATATATATATATATATATATATATATATATATATATATATAGAGAGAGAGAGAGAGAGAGAGAGAGA
>JAVKLF010000011.1:15867060-15877256 GCA_034783495.1 Millerichthys robustus | reverse complement strand
TAAGTCCGGTTGCCTCCGATTTAAGCCTGTTTGCTGTTGCGATGACCCGGATAACTGAGAATTTGCACAGGCATTCTGTCTGATTACATATTCTGTATTTTCTCAGGAATAGGCTGGAGGGCTGAGGTCCACCCTAGGACACACCCTGTCAGTGAATTTGAGTTTGATGTCATCATTGGAGCAGATGGAAGGAGAAACACACTACCAGGTAGGTTTTTCATGCCCAAAATTGACACTTTTTTTAAACAATGTTGTTTTTCTAATGACTAAAAAAAAGGAATGCAACAACAGTGCTGTTTGTTTTCTTCTAAGCTGACTCGGAGGTCACTCAGAATGATTATGATGTCACTGGTACACAGCTGCAGATGGATAGCTGACCTCACTTTGTTCCTCATGTATAAAAGGGTACATCTGTGTATAAGTTTGTGTCTAGCTGCTTCACTGAATCTCAGAGAGCATTTGCTCTCATGGAACATCAGAATAGAAATTAGTAAATTGGCTGTTCATTTTCTTTATGTGTACTGGGGCATCACACACAGCCACACAGGCAAAGTGAACTCTGTGAAGCAGATTCATGATCCCTACCTGTTTTACTAATAGTTACATTTATAAAAGGAAGTCATGCTCCCCATGAGAGACCTAGTAACCATAAAATGCATTCACACAGTGTGAAAAACTAAAAAACTGTTAATATGGTCCAGATGTTGAACATCTGGTTACATTTAAAAATGTTCAGGAGGTTTGATGTGTTCCCAAAGCAAATTATGTTGGTGAGTTGATCTAGTTCTGTGGTTTGAGTGGTTAACTTTTGTCAACAATGAATTTATGGTCTAAAGGATTGGTTGTTGATCTTAAACTTTTGTCTGCTTTCTCAGGATTTCGTCGTAAGGAGTTCCGAGGAAAGCTGGCTATTGCCATTACTGCTAACTTCATCAACAGGAATACTACGGCAGAGGCTAAAGTTGAGGAGATCAGCGGTGTGGCCTTTATCTTTAATCAGAAGTTCTTTCAGGATCTCAGGGAGGCAACAGGTATGTCAGCTTCAGTCTACCTCATTTCCTTAGATTCAAAGCAGAACCTGGTAACTTTTGAGGGATAGCTTACTTGTAGCTTGCAGGTTTATTCACATTCCTCTTTGCTGTGCTTCAAAACTGCCTGTCAAAGTGACTCGGGAGTAGGCAGCTATGCTAGTACAGTATTAGTGACTGATACCAGTTAGGAACTTCATGGGACTCTCACTTGTTATTTTTACCCAGGCAGAGAGAATTCTTCCAAATTACATTAGAAACACATGGAAGATCCAAAAGGACCTTAGTGGGGTTTTTTTTTTGGTTGGATTACTGTCAGTGCCAGTTTCTGCTAAAATAGAAAGACACTATTTTTTATCTTCCCAAGGTTTTGGTAATTGCTACATAGCTCTTCATCTGTTTTCGGTGAGCAATGTAGATCATAATAATAATAAAGATAAATAGAGCAAACGTATTGTATTTTAAATCACAGTTTGAATTTGTTAGTGTACCCTTTTAAAGTGCTTCGGTTTCACGCTAAACCTGCCGTTTTGTTGCTGACTTGACAATGTTCTTGGGGCTTTTGTTATCTGCTCACAATCCCTTAATGAATGCTTTTGTTCCCAAATGATGACAAGACTGCATGCTATTGCGTTAAGGAAAAGGATAGGGTTTATTGTGTAACAAAACATTGTTTTTATTTATAAAATTATTTTTTTGCTCTTTTTAGGTATTGACCTGGAAAATATTGTCTACTACAAGGATGACACACATTACTTTGTGATGACTGCCAAAAAACAAAGCCTGTTGGAGAAAGGAGTCATTCTGCGCGTGAGTGATCAAAGCCCAAATCTCAGCATGGTGCTTCCTGTGTGTGTGTTTGAAAGGGAAAATATCTGTTGAATCACATTAGTGATCCAACAGCTTCCACTGTAGTTCACATAAAGGTTATTTACATGCAAAAAAAATGACCACAATAACAATAATGTTGAACTTTAATCTGCCCAGCCCCCACCAAAAAGAAACTGTTTCTTTTCATTATTTCAGTTGTTTTCTCCTCTTTGTGATTTTGCCCAGCATTAGCCTAATGGCCTAACCAAGCCAACAGCGTTCAGGAACATACTGACAACTCAAGCGCTCATTGAGTTCTTGTGCCCTCACTATTTACAGTAGTTTCCTTTTTCTGGGCACTTTCCTCAGGAAACAGGAAATACCTTTTTTAAAAGTCTCTCTTCATGTGCTTCATAAGTAAAGGTGTGCTGTGGTGCCTTAGGTTTTTATATTAGGGGTGTTTTTCAGACAGTTTTCTCTTGTATTAGATGTAAAATCATACATCCAGCTGGACGGAATTTTTCACAGCTATGAACATAACCACAGGAAAAGAAATAAAGGAAGGTTGGAAGGAACAGAAGCTTTTCAGTAGTGTTCAAGGCAGAAATGCACTACACTGCTTACTTCCCACTAAGAAAACATGTCACTTTGAAATCATGCAGTGATTTGATGCAATAAAAAACAGGTAAACAGCACAGATCATTTTTGTGCCAGTGATTTAGACTTTATTAATTGGTCAAACGATATTCATTTTATATTAACTGAATCAGTATTATTGTATTATTATTATGAAATTCAGTATATATTGTAAATATATTTGACAGTTTTATAGGAATGAACACATTTGTAATATTTATTCAAAATACACATACATATACCGTATTTTTCGGACCATAAGGCGCACCGGACTATAAGTCGCAGTGCCAATTTCAAAAACCAAAAAGACTTTTACGTGCGCCTTATGTTCTGAAAAATACGGTATGTTCCAGAAAGGGGGTGGAGCTTTGTGTGCTGCTGCTTCCATGTGTGTGTGTAAGAGACAGGATGGTAGTGAGCTCTATGTGGTTGCCTTTTTGCACGCTGAGGGCCATTTCAAAAGCTTGTGCTTGCATGAATACTATTTTTAGAACATGCACAGTCCCTGGGGGCCCTCGGTCGCATGTGGGGACTGTGTTGGTGACTGTAGGATAGAAGATTAATTACATTGGTAAGTTAACTCTTGGTCATCACAATAGACTACGATCACTTTGTAGTATAGTGACGTGCCATGGCTTCGCCTGCCGCATCTTCCTTGCAAAATGGAATGCAAGGGAAAAAATTGAAAAAAATATTTATAGCGCAGTTTTTTTTTATCGCATCTGCAACATTTTTGCTCTATTCTATTTTGACTTTTCTGCTTCTCAGTTTTGATGTTAGCGCTGCCTTTAATCCTACTTTACGTTTTCACTTGTAGGACTATGCAGACACTGAGCTGCTCCTGTCCAGAGCTAACGTGGACCAGGCTGCCTTGTTGTCCTACGCACGTGAGGCTGCCGATTTCTCCACTAACCACCAGCTGCCTACACTGGACTTTGCCATCAACCATTATGGCCAGCCAGATGTTGCCATGTTCGACTTCACCTGCATGTATGCCTCGGAGAACGCCGCCATGGTGCGCCAACGCAGTGGTCACAATCTGCTGGTGGCGCTTGTTGGTGACAGCTTGCTGGAGGTGGGTAGTTTATGTTTTTTTACACTATAAATGAAGTTTTGGTTGTGGCCTCGTAAAATATCCCCTTCTCCTGTTTGTGGCCATATTTGGTTATTGAATGTGGTGTTGGCTATTTTCTTCAGCCATTCTGGCCCATGGGCACTGGCATCGCTCGAGGTTTCCTGGCAGCCATGGATTCAGGCTGGATGGTGAAGAGTTGGGCCCAAGGAAAATCCCCTCTAGAGGTTCTAGCTGAGAGGTGAGAATCTGGAAACACTGATATACACACACTTTGAAATTCACTCTGTTCTTGCACTCACATTTACACACTTATGCTCAGTCACACATGCCTAATCTCTCTTCAGACACACCCTTTTATCTCTAAGTGCTTTACTAGGAATTGTGCCCATATGTGATTTAAAGCTTTTGTCCCATCTCTCTTAGTACTAATGGGATAAGAAGCTCTCATAAGGCCTGAATGGAATGTGACTTCATAGTCCTTTTGTACTTTACAGTGCTTTGTGATAGTAATGTTGATGATTTGTTAATGCTTTTCTATAATGTCTGTTCTTCTGTCAATTAGGCTTTGCCTTTACTGTATAGGAGAAAATATTTCAATCTATTATTCTGTGTTTTAGGGAGAGCATATACCGACTTCTGCCTCAGACAACACCAGAAAATGTCAGTAAGAACTTTAGCCAGTACAGCGTGGATCCCACCACACGTTACCCAAACATCAGCCTTAACTTCCTCAGGCCCAGTCAGGTGAGTATGAGTGGTCACATTTCACAAGATTAATTTTACAAATTGTTAGGTCATTGTACATAATATCAAAAATAGACCTGACAGTTAAACTCTACAATATAACTTTTTTTCTGTGGTTTTCATTAGTTTTATTCTTCTTTTGTATCTGATATGTGTTAACTATGTTCATGTTACAGGTCAGGCACCTCTTTGACACTGGGGAGTGCAGAGACATTCGCATTGAAATCGAGAATGTGATCAACTCGTCAACACCAAAGTTGGCCAGGAATGGTTTGTAAATTCTGATAAATATTTAAGAGCAAAATAAAACAAGGGTCCAATCCTAATCCCCACCCTGAAACTTTATTAAAATGTACAAGAACTAATTACAAACTTGGAATATCACTGGGGGTAAAAGAGGGTATAAATCCAGGTCCCATAAGCACTTGTCCTCTTTAGTGTTTGGCTGTGGTGATTAGGGTTAGGCCTGTACACAAAAAGTCATCTCTTAATGCTAATTAATCAGTGTAGGGCTGACCATATTGTAATAATAATGAACTATTTTTACTCCAGACTATTACCTGCTTGACAAGCAGTTGCAAGGTAACACAAAATACATATGCATGGTGTTGCTTTTTGGGGTTTTCTCATTGTTTTAACAGTTTAAAACACTACTTGCTTCATGAAAAAATATAAAGAAAGTAATAGTGGAATGTTGAAACTTTGTGAATGGACTGATTGCGCAGCTTAAATATCCTTTGTGTGCATTAACCCATACAATAATACTTCCTCTAATAAGTTTCTTGGTTATATTCAACTTCATAAAAAACTTTGTGTAAAGTTAAATGTTTGTTGTTTGTTTTGCATCCTCTAGCTTCTCATTTGGATTTCTTTACTCTTTACATTGGTAAAAGCTTTTCCATCACAGTTAGAAATATTTCTTTAATGGCTTTTTGAATTTGGTACTAATACTGGCATTGTAGCCATGGATGAAAACATTCTACTGTATATTTTTATGCTCAGCCACGTGTTGCAGCCCCAAAACAGTTCATATTCCGTTTCATTGTAAATCCAGGTCCCATTCAACGTTCTACCAGGACATTAAGCCTTTTTCTGTTTTATGCACAACAGAATCCATTGCTCGATCCAGTAAACTGCTCAACTGGTGCCAGAGACAAACGGAAGGATACAGGAACGTTAATGTGATGGATCTTACGATGTCTTGGAAAAGCGGCATGGCGCTGTGTGCCCTCATTCATCGATACAGACCGGATCTCATGTGAGTATCAGAATCAGAACCTGCAGAGCCCACATTTATAGTTTGCAGATTTTATTGTTTGTTTTTGCTTGTTTTGTATTGGCTGTTAGTGTGCTATTGCAAACTCTGTGTCCCATAGTGGTTTGAGACAGAGTTAGATCAGCTACTCTGCCTGGAATGTCTGTCTCTGTTTATGTGTTTGTTTGTTTGTTGCAAATTCATTTTATGGTCCAGTTGGGATTTTGGTTTTGGACTGTATATCACTGTAATGGAGGTGAAAACTACCAGTCATGGGAGTCTCTTTGGTCCCTTAAGGGAGCCTTTCCTTTACCCGCCATTCTTCTCCAAAGCACACTGATATATAAACACTTTCCTTGCCATCTTAGACATCATTATTAGCAAAGCAGCCTCCATTGGCTGGCTAATGGCGTTTATTACCCTCTGGAGGCTTTATGGAAATTAACATTAGATGCCATTAGTGTTTCTGTCCTACGTAATCATTACAGAGCACTGTAGTGGTAGGGCTCTGCTGCCTCTGATTGGTCCAGTGATGGAAGGATCAGTCAGTAATGAGAGGAGGCAGAACAAAACTGTGTTCATGTGTACATATATGTACAAGGCGGATGCTTAAGGAGGGCTAAATGACTCACCCAGTGCCTGATGTGTTCTCCTACTGCTGATGCCTTTAAACAAGTTTTATTTTGAAGTTGTGATTTATTGATGAGGCATGGTAATAGTATTTTCAGCAGTAATGTCTTTTTCAGTAATGCCTTCGACAAAGTGTGCAGTGACCTGCTGTAAATAATGCATCATCATTAGAAATGGTGTTTATCTAGTCTTCATGGCAAATCACTCAGGCTAGATCTAGATAAAAGTTGTTGGGTATAAGCACTACCATCTGAGACAAACTGACTGTTTGTATATAACCGTTTAAAGTTTAGTGACAAGTATCACTTTGTTCTACAAGTTGCCCGAAATTCTTTGGGATTTTGAGCACATTGCTTTTGTTTAATCACCAACAGCATTACTTGGAACAGTTTTATCCGGACACAAAAACCAAGAAATTTCTCTCTGACTTTCTATGGTCATGTATCTCACCCAGATGATGTTATCAGATAATAATATTTCAAAGTATTAAACAGCTGTAGAACACACTATTTTCTGATGCTAACAGATGTTTAAAATAATTCAATGTTGAACTCCTCCTCCTTCATTTCTCCTCTTTTTATATTCTTCAGTGACTTCGACTTTCTGGATGAGCAAGCCCACGAGAGGAACAACCAGCTGGCTTTTGACGTGGCAGAGAAGGAATTTGGCATTTCGCCATGCATGACCGGCAAGGAGATGTCATCTGTGGTTGAACCAGACAAACTCTCTATGGTCATGTATCTCACTCAGTTTTATGAGATGTTTAAGGACACAGTGCCACCTGGAGGTGAGAAGCAGTGATGCAGTTGGGTTGTTCTGTTTATGACAGATTTATTATTTTTTGAAAACTTCATTATTCATAACATTGAGATAATTGCTGTTTTACTTTGACAATCCTTGATTAATACATGTTATATGTGTTCAGACAACCACAACTTGAGTCCAGAGGAGAAAGCTGCTTTGATTGCCAGCACAAAGTCCCCCATCTCGTTCTTTAGCAAGCTAGGTCAGAGCATAGCTATCTCCAGGAAGCGAAACCCTAAGGTCAGTAATATAAAACTGTATTTACAACAGCCTTTTTTTCTCATTTTTTGCACATAAAACCCCCTTTCCTTGACTTTGACACATGAGCGTAAAATAACTTCTGACATGTCACGTGCAGGACAAAAAGGAGAAGGATGTGGACGGTTTGGGGAAAAGACGAAAAACCAGCCAGTCTGAAGATGTGAGTTGTTCTGACAAGTAAAGCTGATAAGAATGTTGAGCTAGTGAGCTAATGATTTTTGAAAAATGTATTCAACCAGAACAAACAAACTAAACCAACATGAAATTTAGCCACCTGTTTAAAAAAAAAAAAGTCTGTTTTTGCTGCTCTCCCACAGGAGGAAGTATCCAGGACTGGTCGTGAAGACAGACCATCTGTCCCTGCTGTTTTGTCTGAGAGAAAAATGGACTCTGCTGCTGTGGGGAACAACAACAAAGTGAAGGTCATGGCCACTCAGCTGCTCGCCAAGTTTGAAGAAAACGCTCCTGCCCAGCCTGCAGGGCTCAAAAGACAGGTATGGTAGAAACAATCCTGAATCATTATTGGGGTATTTTAGTTTGTGGTCAAAATTAGGATAAGCAACATGGAAATGATATGTGATTAAGGGATTGTATGAGTTCAGAATTCTTTTCCGATCTTAATGTATTGTTTTTTTTAAAATATTTTATTTTTTGTGCAATAAGGGTTGTGACAAGCGTGCATGTTTTCATGCTGTGCAGCAGGGCTTCTTGTTTCATGGTGGACAAGCTGTAGGCCACTGTATTAATGAGTCAAGATCCAGAATACTAATTTTGGTCAAGCAGAGTATTGTTCCTGTCTCATGTAGGCGGCGCACAGTGCTGACTGGACTTAAAGGGGATTGGCTGGTTCACAAAGCTTTGGTTTGCTTGCTACTGAGGTCCAACAGGGTGATGTGAGGAACAAACTAGTTATTGAAACTCTGGACAGCAATTCTGAAGGGGAAAAAAACAGCTCTTTAAGTGTATTGCAACATTTTCTTTGAAAACTAATTTTGGAAATGGAAACCAGATAGTTTAGAATTTTTGAATGTAAAGATTTTAAATGTTTGCAAAGAGGTTATGTGTGGATTTCTAAAAACAGTGAGCAGTTGTGCAACTAGATCTTTTTATCCTCATGGTTTTTATACTTTTCTGTTCTGTTTCTGTTTCTGTAGACAAATAGACCTGTATAAATGGTGCACTAATTGTATTTAAGTGTTTTTTCCCCTACTTTTTGTACGCCACACATCTGTGATTTTCTTCCTGTTTTCTGTTGTTTTCTCCATGGCTTCACCTCCGTTCATGGATCATTTCACGTTGCCTTGCATGATATTTCTGTCCTGCTTACTGGTCACTGGCATTGTCCTTGTTATGTGACCAAAAAGGGAGAATCTCTGCCCAATCTGGACTGCCTTTTGTCCCCTTCCCCACTACAACTCCCTGTGAATGAGCCAGTGCGCCTGGCGCCTGTCCCAGCATGGAGAAAGGTAAAATTTATTCTCTTAGAAACTAACTACTAACTCGATTATCTAACCACATGTTCCCGTGGAGTGTCACTGCCGATATATCTGCTGTTGTTTGGCCTCTTCAGTTCTAGTCAGAACTGCCTTTATTGTGGGCTGATTCCAGGTTTGTTGTCTTAGATTTAGAGGAATAAACTCAGTAGCCAGTGTTTAAAACGGTGTGACTGTGTAGCTTCTTAATCCTACAGCTGTGTGTGTTTATTTTGTGTTTGAGTAAGAGACGTGCAGGTGCTACACTGTCATCGTCTCTCCTTGCTTGTTTTGTCACGGTTCAGAGACGCACACAGCAGCAGGAGAAGCTGAGCATTCGCTACAAAGAAATGATCAAATGTCAGACACTGCCCACCAGAGGGGAACAGGTATGGTTAGATTGCTAGCTTGGTAGTTTTCCAACTCCTACAGCCTGTTCACACCCCTTAGATCAAAGCGTGTTAGAGACACTAAAGTACCTAACAAATCAGAAACATATCAATAGAAAGGGTTTCTGTGCATTAAATGTAACAATCAAAATCATCTGCAAGAACAAGTTTGACCTAATACCTTTCAATCAGAAAAATATGAGGGTTTTTCTATATTTCAGGAATAATATTTGTAGGCTGTGTCCTAATTATTTAATGCCACATAATTCTTCAGAACTGTCCTTTTCCTGTCTGTGCTGCATTTGCATTTTGGTTTATATTTAGGGCGCACAATATTATTCATAATTCATTCATTGGCAACCAGTTGCGTTTCTGCCTTATGTTCATTTTTTTTTATATCAGCAGAAGAATCACCAGTTAACCACTCAACTTGTGTTTTACCGACTTTGAACTCTTTATTTATTTGTTGCCACCAGATTAAGACATTACTTTAAACCTTCAGACACTTCTGTTTAAAGGGATTTAAGTCCATGCTAGTTTTTACTTTGTCTCCAGCTGCTGCATAATTAGGCTAAAAGTTGATAGAAAAACCTGGGAATTCTATTCATAATCCAACACAGCTTTTTAAAAGTATTTAGCTATATTTTATATAAGGTTTTTCTAAAGTGCTATATGTGGGTTTCAGTTATTTTGAATAAGACTGTCTAATTGTAGTATTAATTGTATACTTTTGTAACTGTCTGTCAAGTGTTGTTTAAGGTCACTTGGTAGCACGATACACCTGTCATTTTTTTCATATACTCTGTGTTTGCATGTGTGTGTACATGTATACTGTAGTTTGATTTTGAATAAGTAAATGTAAATTTGATACCAGAGCGCTGTAGTTTTAATACACCTTCCCCCTTCGTATTTATGAACCAAGTCGACACCATTTCCCCTGACAGTTTTTCAAATCTTGTAAAGCATTTAAGATATGCCCAATTAGTAGTATTGTATATATATATATATATATATATTGGTAATTGTTTCCTGAATGTGTTGTTCCTGTTCCTCATATTTTAAGGCCAGAAGTGGTGCAGACCAAATGTCCAG
>JAVKLF010000011.1:15855232-15866960 GCA_034783495.1 Millerichthys robustus | reverse complement strand
TTGGTAATTGTTTCCTGAATGTGTTGTTCCTGTTCCTCATATTTTAAGGCCAGAAGTGGTGCAGACCAAATGTCCAGCTCGGGCTCTCGGAGCTGCCCTAAGAAAACCATTCTGCTCTCTTCTTCCACCTCCACTTCCTCGCTCTCACTTCACTCAGAGGTGACAAAGTCTGGCGTCAGTCTGTTTCGTTCTGTTTGTCTTCCCATAGTCACAAATGCACAGCAGGCCTGTTTATCGTTCCTTTACTCTCCTACTCCCCATCTTGTTTCCCTATAACAGCCGCTGCACCTTCGATGTGGGTGATGCGAATCAATAAAATGCAGCATTTCCCAGAGTTTACTTCTTAGAGAGTTCCATAATGATGTTTATGTCCCTGTGAGTGGGTAGTGAATGTCATTATCAGAGGAGCCACTTGTTTTCATGCTGACTGGCATGTTGTTGGGGTGTAACGGCTTGTAGATAACTGTCGACTCAGGGGACGAGTCAAGTTGCTTTAACTTATCATCAGACACTGAGGTTCTGCATAGCAAGGAGTTTTTCCAATGATAGGCAGCAACTTCTGTTTTTAACAGCAAAAATGTCACGTGAAGACTACATTTATATAATATACATGTCTGCTTATTTCTTCCTACAAGAGTATCTGTCCTGAAGAAGAGGAACGTGAATATTATGAAAGGCCTCTGATACATGGGGTACAGTACTGGAGTGAATGCATGTTTCTGATTCTGTTTGGAATGTGTTTTGTGCAGGACATTGAGTTATAAAACATATCAAAGATTAGCTACAAGCATTAAAATCATAAGCAACATCTCGTCTGAACTCCCTTGGCAGGAGTTGAGGCCGTTGCACCTAACTGAGCCAGGACCCATCCACATCCCTGGTATACAAGAGAGGGCACAACGCTTAATCTCAAAGTTTAAGGGCAAACCTAAAAAGCCACCAAAGGTGAACACCGTGCTCGGACAATTTGAAGTCGTCGTGTCATTGGGCTAATATTTCAGGCAGCTTTTGCACAAGTAAAAAGTATGCTTTTTGTGTGAGAATTCCATAAGTGTAATTTTCTCTCTTGACTATTCTTCTGCCTCCCGGAAGCCTAAGAAAAAGCCGTCCCATTTCTTTGTAGAGCAGTGGCACTTGTCCCGAGGACTGAACACGAGCCCTGCTTCACCACTGTCTTCTCCAGATGCTTCCAGAAAGGTTAGGTTTGTGCTGCTGCAGACTGAGGCTCACCTCAGGGCTGAGGGTCTTTACTGCTGAGAACGCAGCCTCACTTTAATTTTGTGCCTATTTGTCAGAAGTGTAGTCTGTAGTTTCCGATTGAACTTAGTTATCCATTTGCTCACTTTGGCGTCACTTCCAGAGTTTACTTACTCAGTCTTGCATGAATTACCGACTGTCAGCTGGGATACTCAAAACAAAGACAAAAACCAGCCTCAGTTTGAACCACAGAGCAAATATGTTTTTAAATAAGGGGTACTATATTTATAATTGTTAGTGGGTTCTAAAAACAAGGATTTGTTTTTGTAGAGCCCTTTGGTAATTGAATCCATTATTTCTCTGCAGGAGCCAGTGAGGCCTCTGGACTCTGGCCAGTTGCCTATATTTGTGCTTAGTATTCAGGAGAGAGCTGAGCAGCTTGCCTCTCAATTGGAAGGCAAGCGAGCTGGGCCACAGGTGACTCTTTCTTATGAATACCTGGCATTACATCATGTGCTATTAAAGATTCAGTTTTGGTGTCAGATTTTCATACAATCAGTATATTTGACACGTCTTTAAGCATTAAACTTGTCAATGATTATTAGTGGGCATCAAAATCCATGTTGCAATGGATAAAACTTTTGAATACATTTAAAATATGAATAAATGAGCAATAAACCCAAGCGACTTCTGTAGTCCATGAAATAGTTTTAAATAGTTTAGTAACTAGGTAATAGAAAGAAAATAACGCATTGTAATGTAGGCATTTACATAGTAGTCACTGAGTTGAATGCGTTTGCTTCAGCCTTCACTAAACTTTAAACAACTCTCCTCTCTCCCTCTTGAGACGAAGAAAAAACCTTCACGGTTTTTTATGGAACATTGGCACCTGGCCCGAAACCAGAGCCCCCCCGACTCTCACCCCTCCACCTCTGACACCTTGAGACAGGTAGTCGTTTCAGACCTGGAAGCATTGGAGTGCCGTGATGCCGACACACCACACCTGCACTTGCTCTTTCCTTTTATTTAGCTGCAGAAATCACGACTAAAGTCACCCGAGATTTGAATAAGTTGGCACCTTGTTTGGAAATGAAAACAAACTCACCTGCAGCTTGTTAAATGTTGATTGTTATTGCTGTGACATTTTGATGAGAGCATGATGACCGCATCATACATTCTTAGCTGGAGGCTGGTCAGTTAGCGCTCAGTAGTTATTTTGTTCCAGTTTATTTTTTTCAGATTAAAGTATTAGCTTGCCAGCAAAAAAATCTCATTTTGTCTAATTACCTTATAGACAATCACAGTTCACAGAGGAGCCGAGTTACAGTTCTTAGGTTTGGCTCATACTACTGTTGGTTTTAATTTTTCAAGTGTAGAGGATAAAAAAGTAAATGAGGTTTAATGAAATGAGTCCTAATCCCAGCGTAGATTAAATATGGATTTAAAGTAAAACAGTTCATAATCTGGTGATTTTGGGTATTAGAAGATCAGCTTAACTGATGCTTTCCAGCATTACTTTATTTCATTTATTTATGATAAATAAAACGTTGGTTGTGTGTATGCATGTGAGTGAAAAAATGCACGACTACTTGACATGAATACTCTGAGTAGTTTTTTATTGCAAAGGCACTAATTTACCCAAAGATTGTCCTTGTCTGTAATAGTTCTCTTTTTTTGCCATTGTCCTGCATCAGAAACAGTTTTTTATTGGAAAATCAAAGCACTATGAAACTTATTCAATAACTTGTTTGACTAAATGAAGAAGTTATCAATCATTGGGTTGGTTTTATGATCTATGTTTAGAATGATTTAGTTGGGTCAGACGGCTGCTACTTCATAACGCTTGATCAGTCAGTCATGGAGACGCGTTGTCTTGTCACTTCCTATTCCTCCACCCCCTAACAATAATTGTACACACCTCTTCTGTTTTTCACACATTTACTATTTTCTTAACATTTTTTTCCGCTTCTTTTTATCCTTCAACACTGTTGGTAGCATTATGTCAGGATGTACACGGGAGGAATTAGCACACTGGCTGAGCAGATAGCCAATCAGCTTCAGTCTCAGGAAGATCCCAAGCCCAATCATGCACCTGAAAAGAGGGATTTGGTAAGCGTGTGGTCTGTAGGGTAGAAGGCATGTGGTTGCACAGATCACAGCATCGCCTGCCAGAGTGTTGTGTAAAATTCTTTGTGGTTAATGAAGCAACACATCATTCACTGTTTAACGTTAGCTGTAGAGTTTGTGCGCTAATCATTCACCTGCAGTTTGGACCTTTTGGACAGATGACAAATCTTTCAACTTTCTGTACTTGATTATTGCAATTAAAATTTACTTAGATACCCAACCTGCATCTATAATGCCTTTGAAAATGACTAGATTTTTAATTAATCTACAGTACTTGTCTTTCTTTCTGTTTTTCTTTCCTTGACCTCTTCGTAATGCTTTTTGTGTTTTCGTTTTAACTTCTGATACATCTCTGTCTTTACCCACAGGGCTCTCTTAGAAAAGAATTTCCAGCCAACATCGGCGGCAGCGATGTGTGCTTCTTCTGTCGAAGGCGTGTGTACGTCATGGAGAGGCTGAGTGCAGAAGGGAAGTTCTTCCATCGCACCTGCTTCAAGTGTGACTACTGTGGGACAACACTACGACTCTCCTCTTACGCTTTTGATGTGGAGGATGGTAAGGCTTTTATTAGGCTAACATTATTTTAACTATATAGCTGTGATTCTTAAATTAATAACGGTAGGCAAAATATATAGAACTTTTTTGGACTGAAAAATGAACCGATTTTAAACAAGCAGACAGCACAAGAACATTTTCATTTCTGGCTCACAAAATAACAGCTGCAGAGACTTGTGAGGCCAATTTCCATTTGAAGTCTATAAACATTGATAAAAGTCACAAAACTAGTATAATGAACGCTTTCACCAATTGGTAGTTAGTTGTTAAGTAGCATTCACGAGGTTGTCACCAACTGATTTCAGACCGTCACAGCTCAATACCTTTTAAATAGCTGGTGTAGATTCTGAGACATCTAGGACATGACAGTCCTAAATGGTTCAATAGAAGGCAACTGGACTTGTCTTGATTCTTAAAGACATTTCACTTCAGTTCTGAACTATAGAAGCCTTTTGGATGAGAGGTGAAACATTTTCATGAATCATGAGGAAAAAGTCAAGTTGCCTTTTATTGAAAAACTTAGAAGAACTATTTAAACTGCCTTAAAAAATTAGTATTATACATTTGTGACAGTATTTTTTATATATTTTTAAACAACTGCGGCAAAAACGTATTAGCAGCCAACTGTCCATTTTATTTGATTTCAGTCCTAACCTCAACTTTGGGAACCACTGCTACTGGTGCCCTCTAGTGGCGGTATCAGGCCACACACGTTACCACATTTGATCCATTTGATTCTGATCCAAAGCACTCAGAGAAAAAATATAACCCGAAAGCACTGGTAAACTCTTTTTATGTGCTCACTGGGAGGTATTGTATTGTGTTTTAGGACAGACAACATGTTGTTGGTGGAGACAGCGTGGCAGTTTCTCAGTTCTCTCTGTGGGAGAACAATCGTCTGATGGTCTGAGCTGAAGCACAAAGGAGTTCTCTTTTTTAAATTTAAATTTACATAGTTCTCTTTTACAGTGCAGGAATTTTGGGTGAAATAGAATGAATTTGCACATAATTTATTTTGTTATTTCTATTTAATTGGCATCTTTGTTTCTTGTTTTGATTTAATTTTATTTTTTAATCCTGTAGGGAAGTTTTATTGCAAGCCTCACTACTGTTACCGTTTGTCTGGTTATGCTCAGAGGAAACGGCCTGCTCCCTCTCCAGCCCCAGTCTTAGCTAAGGTACTTGTTTTTTTATTATTGACTAGATACATTTTTGCCAAGTGTATTTTTTTTTTATAAGAACTAACATGTTGTGCTTTCACCTGCTCAAAGCATGCATGTCTTCCTGAAATTAGCTGTGGAAGATGGAATTTGGATTTCTGCCTTTGCAGGACAACCAGATGCCCCAAACGCCCATGACGACTGTTGATGCCCCTGGAAGGGCGATGGTAGCAGTAGCAGCTCCCTCAGCTGAGCTCCAACCCTCAGGTACCCAACTTTCCTTTGTAGATGTGGTGGCTGTACCCTGCCGTCTTGTCGTGGGCGTGGGAGTCCCGCTACGCACCCTCCGCCGCACACTGTCCTGGACTTGCCACCAGATGGCACACAACCACTTAGATTCTCCCTTCCTTTATACATACTGCATCTACCTCTTCTGCTGTTTCACTGTCCACGTCCTCCTGAACCTCCTCTAGCATGAGTCCCTCTTTTTTTTTAAAAATCTTCCCTGACCTTGTTTTACTCTAATGCAAATTTAAATGGGTTTGTGTAAATTTAAATAATTCAGACTCACTTATCTGAGGTGCTTCTATAAGTTTTGTGAGATTATGTCTTAGTGATCAGTTTATTTCTTGCAGATTTGTCCTTCGTGTTTCCGACAGCTTATTATTTGTAATCTGGCTTTAGAAAAAAAAAAGTCACATCTTCAATTTTGTTTTTGTTAATATTTTTCTTAGCTTGTAAATAAAGAGAGCTCATCAGGTTCTTTTCTGCTCAGCTCCTCTTTGTCACAGTTCTTTCAGCTCTCTGTTTTGGCTTTAGAACACGATGTGGCAATACAACTAAAGATTGAAATTTACAATGATAACTAGGCATTCCCGGACCTTCAGTTTGCTGTGTACCCAACCACATTATCGATACAACGTTATTATGCCTGTTTCAATTCAAAACCAACCTAAGATTTATTCTTTTCTTCCTGTAACATTTTTTTTTTGCTCTGTGATTGCCGTTCGTTTCCTCTTCCTGTGTGATGTTTTTATTTTATTGCCTGTTGTGTGACCTGTTTTTTTTTCTCTATAAGCTGTTGCACCTAAAGTTTTCTTCTTACTGAAGCCACGATACAGCAATGAAGTGCTTGTGTCAGTGCTTTTGTGAGCTTTACCTTTCCCTCCTCCTTTTAGAGCATCTTAAAACTGAGAGCTTTACTAGTGCTTGAAATGGTCCTGGTGATTGGCTCTCAAGTGTTTTTATCCATCTCTTCCTGTTCCTGTTCATGTACCCAGACTAACACAGACTAACTGCTGTTCACTTGTGCTTGCTCTATATGGTGTATCCGTACTGTATTCTTACTCCTGTAAAAGGGGTTGTTTAGCAGAAAATGGATCATTTAATTGTTTAAAACGCAAACCTAATTAGAGTCTGTATTCAAAGTAAAAGTATATACAGTATTTCAATATTTTGACAGCATAAGAGCTATTATTCTGTTTTACACTATCAAATTCTATCTTATTTGAAAGATAAAATTAATCTACATACTTAAAAGTTAAAGTTTTTAAATAAGTCATCATGACAATGTTTTTATTTGATTGTTGTATTTTATAACATATTTCATTATAGTTAACACATATACACCGTATCTCGTTTCCAATTCTCAAACAAATAGTAATTCTTTATAACTTTAATAAAGATACATCAATTTATGAGGGAAAGAAAAATCTAAAATGCTAATGGTTCCACATATTGGAACAAAACAGGTAAACTTAAGGCAGATTCTGTCAATGATAAAATCATATTGTTTGTAGAATTCATTATCCTTCACATACATCTGCATGGGATTGTGCAATAGAGCAGAATTATATTAGATTATTATATTAGAAAATTAGCATTTCAGGACTTTTAGGCTATGCATCACTTAAGTTTGTTTAGTTTCATGCTCAGTTCTAATTCAAAATGTAAACAGTTAAATTAAAAATAAACTTTTTTCTTATTGCAGTTTTTTGTGGGGGGTGAGAAATTGAAACTATTGATCTCATGCATGTTTACTCGTAAAACCACACAACACAATATCAACAACCTGAATATTTACTACCCACTACAATTAAGAGTAACATGTACAAGATTTTTGTTATACAATAATGAATTTATCCTTTAGTTAAAAAAAACAACAACCAGTAAACGTTTTAAAAATTCAGTTTTAAGGTTTGCCTCTTAGGATGGGATAAAGGCAAGGCACAAGCCTTGTATATTAGATAATTCAGCCTATTTTAGTGTGTTAAATTTACCTGTGTGTGTTTTAGTATTTGCTTTTAGTAATCTAATTCAATAAATTCAATAGCAGATTTTAAATTGGTGTGTTCTTGTCACTTTGTCCTTATTTTGGTATAGAATGAATAAATGGGAATGATCTGTGGTAGGAAATACTAGACACATAGGAATGTCAGAACTTCTACCACAGTAGATTTACCCCAGATTAATCCAGTTTTTTCTACAACAACACATAGACAGACATTAGCTAATACATTCTCTCTGTGCTGTGTGGCACTGGCTTCTCCTTTTTTTTTACTATTGCACTCAGTCAATTCTCAGCCACATGTTTGTGCCCTCTTTCCTTTCTGCCCACCCACATTTTATGCTGGACCACAGCCCCTGAAGTCAACGGCCTGCAGGAGCCCAGTTTGGCAAAACGTCTTCGTGGAACTCCAGAGCGCATCGAGCTGGAGAACTACCGTCTGTCCCTTCAGAGGGAAGAGGAGCTGGAGGAGGTGCCTGAGGAGACGCTGGCAGAACACAACCTCAGCAGTGTACTGGACAAGCCCACAGATGTTGACCTGGGATCCAGGTATAATTTGTGATTGGTGTGAGATTGGGCATAATGGGTCGGCTGTGGCAGAGTGGTTAGGGGAGTCGTTCTGTAACCGGTAGGTTGCCGGTTCGATTTCCCATTCCATTCGTCTTAGTTGTTAGGTTCTTGGGCAGGACACTCTGCTTCGACTGCTGGTGGTGGTCAGGGGGTCTGGTGGCGCCGGTGCGTGGCAGCCTCTGTCAGTGTGTAAATGCGCGTGACTGATTGTAGTGCTGTACAAGTACAAACCGTTATAACATTAGTTTTTGGTTTTGACCTAAATGTGTAGAACTCAGTCATTTTTAAAAAATAAAATCTTTGTAAAACAGGCAAAATTAAATCTCTGGCATGAAATGTGGCGGGCAGTTCCGCTAAAGAATGCTATGCTTTTAGTTCTTTTTTAAACTGTATTTATGTGTCATTCTGACTTCATTGCGTGTTGAGTAAATAATACAAAAAAAAAAGCCCAAAGCTCTATCATATTTATAGTTCTTTAAAAAATGCAAACATTTAAAAAAAGAGAGAGAAAACGTAGTTAGTTTGGCATTGGAAGGAAAGTTTGACTTGCTGTAAACTAGTAGAGCAATGAGTTGACGTGTATTCCATTTATTTCCTTTGTCCTTTTCCTCACTCTTTGTCCGTTGTTTATCAACAGTAGTTCGGAGTCCGACATGGAGGAGGAGGACGAGCAGGAGGAGGAGGAGCAGCTTCCCAGCCCATCGGACCTTGGTGGCGTTCCCTGGAAGGAGGCGGTAGATCTCCACGCCAAACTAAGAGGCGACCATGACGGGGAAGCAGAGGGCGAAGCTCTGGATGACGCCGCCAGCAGGGGCGGAGATTTGGAAGAAGAAGAAGAAGAAGATGATGAGGATGAAGAGGAAGAAGATGAGGATGAAGAAGAAGATGATGAAGAATCTAGTGAGGGTGAGCTTACTTTATGTTGTTTGTGCACCTGCGTGTTGTGAGACTTTTTCTGTTGTTTTAATGTTTCTTTACATCCTGTTCAGATTTCATTTCCTTGTTAAGACAATTCCACCTGCTGTTTGTCAAAATTAGTGTTACGTGTTACTTTTTTTTCTTGTTGTGACAGACATTCTTCTTTTCATCTTGTGTTTCTTTCTTCATTGTCTACCTCTTCCATTATTCCCCACATCCTCATACTCTGTATGTATATGTGTGTATTTGTTTTGGGTTTGCTTCTCCCTGCTGTCAGAGGGGGATTACTGCCCCTGGGATAAAGAGCTCCAGTCAGGCCTTTGGCTGGAGAAGTGTCTTACAGATGAAGATGTTGGTACATTTAAAGGTAGCAACAGAACTGCCTGTGGATGTGCTTGCAGTAAACCTTGAACAAATTTTACATGTGGCTGATTTTTTTAAAAAGAATTTTTACAATAAGTTTTTTTTTCCATTGCTTTTTCTTGTTGGTTTTGTGTTTTTTGTTTTTTTTTGTTTGTTTGCAGTTCTGTTTTAAGGCATTCTGCATAAATGAGTGTTTTTCTGTTTACTGTAAGCCTTCTAACTTGCTTATTAAACCTTGTTTTAGGATTTGGCCTTGAAATACTAATCTAAACAATTTACAGATTTATTTTGGTTTTCCTCCCTCCAAGGTATTTCATTTATGATTTTACTGAGTGCCAGCTTTGCTGTGTTCAAGAAGTTATTTCTTCCTTTAGCTTGAAGCAATTTTTTGCAGTGTGTAAATGCATGCAGCCTCCCTTCAATTTTCCGCCGAGATGATTTCTCTTAAGCAGTGTTTAATAATGTTTCTGCCTTCTCTCCTTTTTTTTTGCCTGGTCTTCTTCCTTTGTCTTCTTCTCACCTTTCCACGCCTTCTTGCACATTTTCTCTCATCTCGCTTTACAAAACTGTTCTCATTTGACCCACACAACTTCATGGCACCTGACAAACACCTGATAACACATATTTAGCCAGGAACATACACATCCAACAAGTCCTGCAACCGGTGGATCCCAGCGTCATTCCAGGTTTGACGAAAACACGCCTGGACTCTGAGGGAGGCAAGGACGGCCCGTTGGCCCCACACCTCCAACCCTCGCAGCCCTCTGAGCTCACGCAGCCCTCCTCCACAGGTAACCCACCCAGAGGTGCTGCGTACGAGAGACAGCCATGGGCCTCGTCCTGTTGAGGATCTGGTTTCATCATTGTGGTCACTGCTGTTTTGTTTGTGTGTCTACAAGAGATAATCCATCTTTCCCAACTAACTTAACTTTTATTTTAACTACCTCAGTTTTTAAATATTTTTGCATTTTTGTATTCTTGGAATGACTAATTTTATGTTCAACTTATTCATTTTCATCTAGAACTGCTGTTGTTCCTCTGGGGTTAAACATAATGTTCTTCAGCCATGTTCCAGAGCATCTTATAACCTTCTTTGTCAGTTCCTTTGATTTTGTCCTGCTTTGTTCGGTTGTGTTCTGCCATTTTCCCCATGTGTCTAATAACTTTATTGTTATTTCCCTGCCATCTTTTTTGTTGTTGTTCTGTATCTTCTGGTGTGAGAGTAGCCCCTGCCCACACATCCACCCGTCATGAGGCAGTGAGAGTCTGGTTGGAGTCCTTGTCTGGAGGTAGCACAGACCTAAATGGGATCCCGACATCCCGTCTTAGACTCGTCTTCTGTCTGTCTTTCGGCTGGCCTTTTTTCCTGAAGCACGCTGAGAGCAGCCAACTCACAAGCATGATTGCCGTCAGGCTTTTCACTCCCCAAGAGTTCTGATGTCCAGCTATCAGATCTTCCTTTGTGTTTCACTTTTCTCAAACTTCTTATTCTGCCCACTCGTGCTCAGAAATATGTTTTTTTTCTCTGCTCATGCACTCCTAACTGTTTCACATTTTACAAAATGAGCTTTAAAGGCTTAAAACCACTTGTGGTTCTTGCCCTTATGCAAGAGGAATTTCAATTAGCATCTGCTATAACTGTGACTAGAGTTATGAACAGAAACATACTTGCATTAAGTGAAGTGTGCAAAGCTGTTAAAGTGCTTTATTAACTGTTTACAAGCTTGAATGAATGTAGCAATGGTCCTTCACATACATCCATGCTCTGACTCAGAGTGCTTGGATTATATCTTATTAAATATCTTCAATAGAGATCAGACTCACTAGCATCAGATTTTCTTTACTCTATCAACATGAACAAAAACCCACTTGGTGTATTTATCAAAAGCAATAGAAAAGTTGTGATTTTGTATTAAAAATGCATGAAATTTTTTGCCATGCCTTCATTTAGGTTTATTTGGGGGAAAAAATAATTCTCAATAAAAAGAAAGTAGTTTTCTGGCTGCCAATGAAAAGAAGTCAATAACATTTTGGTCTTGTGTTTGCTTGGATCCTATATAATCCATTTTTCATTTAAAAATGAACAGCTGCATGCATCACTTTACTAATATTACTTTGTGACTTGTCTTTTTTTTATAATAATAACAGATTATTAAAGTTAGATTTTTTTCACAAAACATTTTTTTTTACTTTGCCAGATTATTTTCTCACCGCTTCTCTAAAGTAAAATGGATTTGGGTTTTGAAGTCCTTCCACGCATTTTCAGTTATTATTTCTGCACCCCATTCTTCCCAAAAGGTCTTGATAACTTTGGAGCCTACAGCCAGAAAAATGTTGGAAAAAGTTCATTCAAGCTGTTAGTCTGTCAGAGAATTAAAAAAGTTCTCACCCTATTATTGACTAAAGGCAAATTGTGATGGCCAAATTACTTATTTCTCCCTCCTTTTATCTCTTTTCAGAACTCTGTGAAGATGAAGACCTGGAGGCTGAAGCGGGCAGTCCAGATATGGAGCCTGGGACTGAGTTGGATCAGGGTAAACAGACGGAAGAA
>JAVKLF010000011.1:15776851-15803807 GCA_034783495.1 Millerichthys robustus | reverse complement strand
CACTTAGAGTATGTGTTATGGATGAATATGAGCTACTACCACACCAAATCTGAGGTGGATATTTGTGAAATTGACTGAGTTACAGCCAGTTCTGTATTCTGTGGTGCCAAAATTGAATGACAGTAACTTCAAAAGGTAAGTCAAACTTGTACAGTAGTTGATGAGATATTTTGCTAATGGTAGAGACAAATCAACGCCAAACACACCGGCAAAACAAAAAACAAAAAACAAAAGTTCTGCTTTTAATAAGTACAATTAGAAGATTAACCCATAGTTAATAAAATGAATCAAATCTAAGTTTTGTTAATGATGGACAGACAACGAAGGGTTGTGCATGAGCATAATACCTCTTTGTTAAGTTTGAGGATATTTTAGAACACAAGTTCATAGTCTATGGAGATTCTACTTAAGAGGGATGGATGTAAATCAGAGCTCAGGACTAAAAGAGAAAGAGCACCATCTGAGGAATATATATATCAACCCTCGAGGATTTAATCTGAGACTCTACCTGCTTCTCTATATTCAGTATCTTGACTCTCCTATCGTCTAATAGCTCCTTGTACCTGACTACAGCATAGTTGGCACAAAGCCACGAGGCTTTGAATCTTCCAGACAGGGACAGGGTTCAGAATTTCAATAATTCAAGATGTGTGGGTGTCCACAACGCCCACTGAGCACAAGTCTTGTAGCGTTCTCCATTGAACAAGATGGCACAGAGGCCACGGAATAAACACTTTGCTTTTTTGGGGGTTTTCCTTCTCCTTCTTTTATATGCAGCCAGACAGATGGTCATAAAGCAAAAAGAACAAAATGAGTGGGAAAAATGAAGAAGAAAATAATTATTTTTCACTCCTACCTGCACTACCAAGATGACCATGCCTATAGTCCCCAGCAGATGCTTGTTATCATCCAACCATTCTTCCACTTTCTCAAAGCAGCCCTGCAATGCAACAAAAGGTTGTAAAAAACAGGAAAAAGAAAAAAAAAACACAGAGTTGCTGCTTTCTTTTTTTGCCATCTGCTGTTTAGTCACCTGGAAAAAGTCAACAATCCAGTTCATAGTTTCTCCACAAAAAAAAAAAAAGCTTTTGATCATTTTGAGATGCTGTCAGATGAATAAACATCAGGCAGGGAGTTGAACAAGCTCAAACGTCCTCAACAGTGAAGAGTTTTTCTGTGCAAACTTGTGGAACATATGACCAGGCGTGTGAAGGTGAAGGACTTAACTTGGTTTCAGTCACAAAGTGGTGCTTCTTTCTAAGCGTGGATGTTGGAGCAGCTCATAGACTTAACTAAACACCACATGCCTCTCTCCTCTGGGCAGGATTACACACAAGCTTTCAATGATGAGCTTTCCCGCTGGACCAGCTCATTGTCTGCCTCTTCTCATTCTGGCAATTGCATTACAGCTTTTAATCCTTCCTATTGGTCCTTCTAACAAAACCGCACGCCACGCCAATAACAAATTAAAGTTGTAAAAAGACAGTGGCATTCTGAACACATTTTTGTTTCCAAAAGGAAAAAAAAAAACATGTGGTTGGAATTGTACACTAAGAGGAAGCCTGTTAACTTGCCTAACACAAAGACTACAACAAAACCTCTGAGCAGACGGCCCAAAATTAAACTAGTTTTAATTTTAAATTTTTTTAAAATTCTATTTGTATCATTCACCAAATATCAGCAATAATGTTCCAGGGTAACACCGTTATCCCTGCAATAATGCACACTCAAGTTTTTAAAGCCGCCATTAGACTTTATTGCCATTAAATTTGGATTTATCACCCCAGAAGTATTAAAGTTACAAATAAAATAATTGATAAAGGTGCTAACCAAACATGATAATGTAAGAAATTAACACCCAAACCGATTCAAGAAGATTCACTATTTATTTAAATGTTTTTATTCTTTGCAGTTCTTTTGTTCCCATTTGGCCAGTTTGTGTTTCTGTTCAGTTGTTTTGTATTTGATGCTTATTGTGGATCTTTTTATAGGCTCTTTTATGCCTGAAGTTGTTTTGGGTTTAGCTCTGGGCACTTTTTGCATTCTTTCACATTGATTTATAATTTTCTGTGTGGTATTTTGTGTCTTTACATCTGTTTATGTGTTTGTTTGGTGTCTTTTTATGTGCCAGTCCTTAACAGGCACATTCATACTTTATAAAAAAAATTCAACATATTTCTCTGATCTATACCAGGTCTTTATTGAGGTTAAGTCAACTTAAGATGAACATCTGTTATAACTCATTATATAATTATTTATGAACAAAAGCATGTGAAAAATAAAAAAAAAGGCAGAAAAAAAATTGGGGTCCAGTGAACCAAGACTCATCAGACATGGTATTTATTGTTATCACAATCTTTTACTGTCTGAATTTAATCTTCCTGTGTGAATTGTAACTTCAGCTTCCTGTCGCATGTAAATGCCTAAATACATTAAATTGCGGCTTGTGATTGGCTGGTTAGCTTGTTTACAAGCAACTGAACAGATGTATATAATTGTTTTAGGCATATTTGTTATAAATTACACTAGCATTTGCAATAAAGTCAACTCACTCTGTTCCAGAACATGTTGGTAGAGTTCCGCCCACAGTTTTGATAATGCTCCTGGCAGCAGCGGTCAGGAACTACCTTCTCTTTCAGTGCCTCGTGCCAGTCGGTGTACGCTATTACACCGCAGCACTTCCACTGTGAATGACAGAAACACATTTTATACAAGATTAGTTAATGCTTCCCGATAGACCTCAATTTAACTCTTTGTCGACATTTCCTATAAATCTCTTTGCCTAAAGAGGACTAAATAATGGAACGACGTGGACTTCAACACCTAGTTTAGAGTTTTAATGTCACATTAATGTTAACAACAAGCCTGGAAGTACATCATCTGGAACATTTCAGTGTAGAACTTTGCATCTGCATGATTAAACATTCATGCTGCTGATGTGCTCAGTGTGATGTGTGATGTACGGTCCACCAACCTCTGCCTGGATGATATTCCATGCATTTCGGAGGCCTATGTTGTTTTCTGAGTTGTACAGAGCCAGCCCGTCCTTCAGATCCTGCTTAGCATTCTCACTCACCTGGAGATAAAGAGAAAACATTAGCCTTCATTACAGACCTTATTTTAAAGTGGCTGGCTCAGCACGAGCTCGTTTGAGTAATACTGTTCTTTAGAGACTTTATGTGGTCTAAAGGCTGGAGAAGGCAATGCAAGCTTGAGTGTTTGTAGCTCTGATCTATTCAAAATGAGACATTTTCATCTAAATACAACAAATACAACTAATAATGTCATTGTCCATGCTGTGCAGTGAGTGCTTTTAGAGGGCCGCGTGTGACTGTTTATGCATTTATGCTTTTTTTTCCTCTTGTGAAATGACTAATGATGTTGAGTCAAACATCATAAGTGTTTATCTGAAAGTTCTATAAGGATACAAAACATAACCACTAACTGCACAACCAGGGTACAAGAAATTGGGTAAAAAGTGCTTGCTGTTATTCAAGTCCTTTACTTCTTTGCGGGGGTAATTTTAGTCCCCCCACCACCACCACCACCACTTTTTGGCAAAAAAGCCTTTTAGTGGTGTAAGATGCATACAGTATTCATTTTGGTACTTTTTAATGGTTGTTCACACAAATTTGTAATGGTGTTTTGACCATGAGACAGCAGGAGCCATGTGAAAATCTTCAGTTTGTGCCTTTTGAGGTAATCCTTCAAGGTGCGTAAAGGTTCATTATCCAGGGCATTCTTTTCTCTTCCTTTTAGGTGCAGGTGTGATGGTAGCTTACACAATTCAATGGTATTTAACTTAATCCATTTTCCCTTTCCAGGCACAATATTTTCAACAGCTCCAGTGCCTAACAGATGGAGAAGCTGACTTTTTTTCCCTTTCAAAACATATGCTTTTGCTAACTGCAGCAAAAAGGTTCTAATTAAAATTTATCAGACAGTAAAGATTATTTTCAAAATATATCAGATGTAATATGCTTTTTATTATCAGACATTGTTTTATGTATTGTCTGTGGATGCAGGAAAGTTGATCTTCTACTGATCTTGAAATAAATATTCTACAGCAGGGGTTACCACCCTTTTGGAGTTTTTTTATGCGACTCTAGATGTGACTTTAGTGTGGAAAGTTGTTTGTCTTTTTGTTTGTGTCCCCTGCGATGGACTGGAGACCTGTCCAGGTGTCTCTGTGATGGACTGGAGACCTGAGCTCCAGTCTTTATTTTAACCCATGTTTTAATCCTTGTTTCCCTTCTACATACTGAGTATCTGTGCCCTAAAGGGCAATATTTTTTAATACCTACTGAGCAGATTTTAACAACTTTCTACAAATGAATATCTTTTTGTCCCAGTCCAGTTTAGGATGGCCACCACAGCTGATCAACCTTAGCTAACACAAAAACAGTTATACTTCAAGTACCGATGTTGAGCTACAATTTGGTGTGGTGGTGGTTGGCAGTTATTCACAACAGGTTGTGCAAGCTCATGAGACTGTCTAATGGTAACTTCAAGGTTTGATAAAAAATGGCAGTAACAGTCATTTTTAAATATAGGATGATCTTAGTCTAAAGTCTGACATGAAAAGATTGATTTGCATTTGTTCAAAGAATTTTAGACATTTAAAAATAAAAGTAAGAGGCAGCTGCTTAGTGTATTCACTGTTTGGGCTTGAGAAGGCAAAGGTCTTCTATTGAAATGACCTCCCCTTCCTTTGAAATAGATTCAACAATCTCTTAAAGATTCGAGACCTTAGAAAAACTAAAATAAAAAAATATTAAAATATTTAGTGTTTCACTTTTAGTTGTAGTTTTTTTGTTGTTGTAATTGTAATATTTTATTCAGTTAACTATTCACATCAAAATACATTTCTATAAAATGCTTCACTTTTTCTTTTCTTTTCACATAAAATTAAACTGCTGCAGTGATGTGAACTGTTAGATGATGTCTCTAGATTTGACACTTTATGCCTTGCTTTCAGCACACCCTTCCGCAGTGCCAGCAAATCATTTTTTCCTTGACTGATTCCCAACATTTTTCCCTGGGTTGTATCGTGTCTGCTGGAGATTAATGTCTCATTGAATGTGTTAATGAAAATACAAAATCAGAGCTTCAGCTCCCCTGCAGTCCACCATGCCTGTGAGGATCTGCTAACTAGCAGGAGAGATTTAGAGGCTCTTCAGGAGACAGGGTAATTATGACTGGAACAAAATGACATGCAGTCCCAGAACCATGTTGTCTCTACAGGTAATACCAGTGGAAATCATGACACGAAGGATCAAACATGCGTTTACAGGTAATGCATTCGACCTAAAAGAGTGATTAGGGATATCTATTTTAAAAAATGGGCACGCAAGAAAAGAGGCTCATCATGTTTGTCACCTCCTGACATAGCAAAGTGCTTTGAGCCATTATTTCACTATTCAGCTCAAATGTGTTGTTAAATCTCCTAGGTAAAAAAAGGAGAGGCAGGAAAATTGAAACGGCCGGTTTGTAATGTCAGTTTGACTTTTATCTAAAAACTATAATTTTTAGTCTCGTCACTAAAGAGACTTTTATAGCTCAACGTTCTGTACAATATGTGACCAAACAGAAAACATAATGATGAGACTGATAATGTAATGGAAGGAAGAAAAAGCCCTAAAAATGTTTCTAAAAATAGAGTCATCTATATTTAAATTGCTGAATTAGGTAATCACAATGAATTAACTGATTTTTTAAAAATGGGTGATTTGGATGTCGTTAGCTTAAAAAGGCTGTAGTAACTTTTTTTCTTCCTAAAGCACTAAAAAAGATTTGTGTCATTTCAAATTGCACTATTCTCTCTCACTCTTTTACTTTACTGAAGCAGAAGATCTCTGTTTTGCACCTTAGGCAACTGGTCTTACCATATCTGTCCTTTTGCAGGGAAATTAGATGAAAAGCAGCCTCATCAATCTCTGCCTTGTACTTTGTTTCCACCCTTTATCTTCTGCTCCCCATACAGGCTATATGTGATGTTGCTCACTCATTACTGACTCCACACACTAACACAGTCACAAGAGAGCTGCCCCTCCCTCCCACTACAGTAAAAAAAAGAAAAGAAATCCTCTTTAGAATCTCCAATAAGTCTCTGCGTATCGTCTATTTCCTGCACGCAAGTCTTTGTTACAGCCTAAAACAAAACCTAATGATCCAGATTTTCAGCTAACGAGAGACAGACAAATGAGTTCAGAACAAAGATGGATTTGATCATGCAACACTCTGCCCCATTTTTTTCCTTGCAAAAGAGGAAGATGCAAACATGTTTTTGTTGCATTAGCCTATTTCTTTTTTTTCCTGATGAAATAGCTAACTTCTTGACTGAAGCTTGTTTAGACGGTATTGGAAAACATCCACCAACACCATACAATGGCAGTGTCTAGATTTTAGTATTTGTCTCTGAAAGTTGCTAAAGGGCACTGATGCAATATGTCATGTGTGGCATGTTGACAAAGGCCTGAGACACAGCTCATACTTCTCATTACATAGATAAGCGGGCGGTTTCCTCCAGGCTGACCATGTCTGCACTCAGCAAGACAGGACAGCACATTCATCACAGAAATCTAAAGGATTCAGCTCAGCCAGCTGGGACAACACAGACTAGAGAGGAAAAGAGAGAAAAGACAAGTGGAGATCCATGTTGACAGGATGGAAGAAGCCGTTGGCTTCATATACACAAATTACCCAAAAAGGAGTTGTTGTACAGTCTGATAAACACCAGTCCTGTACAACTCTAATGCATTCTGCTGACATCACAAGATGAACACAGGTAGATGTTTTTTGGTGACATGGCAACAGAGAGAGCAGGTACACGGAAACCTTTCACTGCGCTAGAACAAAGCTACTTTGAACGCTCATTACAAGAGCAGATGACAGATTCAACTGTTTCAGTTTTCAAAAATGTGGAAACTTTGATCTTTTTAGCATTTCAGGGCTTGGAAATAGTACAAATTGGCATTTCTGTTGGTCGAACAGCAAAGGTCACATCTGTCATTTAGACAACCGATTTCTTACGAGTTTTATTTATTTATTTTTTTGCCTTTGAGGACTAGTAGAGGACAGCATTTCAAAATGGTCACTTACTTACACGAAGGGATGGGATTGATTCTACTTGTCACAGAAAAAATCTATTTTTAAATGCCTTGCAGGGTCTAATTCCACATAAAGTAAAAAAAGAAAAATATCAGCCGACTATGCACGTTGCTAATTAAACACATTACCACTTTGAACACAACTAAATGTAAAAAATACCAGGCCATCTGTGAAATGGGGTTTTACAGATGGCCTACAGTACAGGATGTTTGTTTATACAACCAGCGTCAAACCTCTGAGTTTTGGTAGTGTGACCTGTTCTGTACCCACTGACAAAATACCAGTTTGCATGTTTGCATGTATGACCTTGATGAACACTGTTGGTTTAAAAAAGAAATTTCAACTTGCCCACTGCCAAAGTTGAAGGAATCACGTTTTAGTTCATATCTGTGTGTATTTATTTCTTTGTACTGTGAATCATGGAACAGATTTTATTGAAACTAATCATTGGGTTTACATCTACCACTGAATAACTTTTACAGTCAATCCAGGTCAAAGTGTCCACCACAACTTATCAACATTAGCAAACATCATTTAACAGATACTGAGCTAAAACTTAATGTGATTATATAAAAGTCATTCTCACACATCTGAGCATGAAAATGCAATTCAGTTCACTGAAACAGCTACAACTTTATTATTTCTTAACATAAGATGACTTTAGCTTAAAACTCTGCATGTAACACTGCAGGTGAACAGCATTATTTTAAATTTAGGCAATATTGTCAATTTACAAATCAAGCTTCTAAGGAGCAACAAAAACATTCAGTTGCACTTGATAAACCTCGACTGCTAGTTGTTTTGGGGGTGGCTCAACACTTCTTATGTCAGGATTTGCCTGCTGGAGTGGAAAATGATGTCTTGAGAATATTAAAGATGAATGCTGGTACACTGATAACAACATTATAACAATTCTTTCAAGCCCAGGGGTTCATTAAAATCACAAAAATGTTCCCCAACGTTTGTTTTCTTGAGTCCCACGTATTCGTTTACTCGTGCTCAAATCCTGTGCTAAAATTAACTATTAATGTTTATTTTTTCAAACCCAACTCATCTTATTGGCAGTTTTATCTGCCAAGACTACTTACACTGATTTATGTTCCACACAACACTGTAACCATCTGTGCTCTAACTGATTGCCAAGACAGTTAATGTGTTTTTATGAGTATTGTTTTGTACAAAAAAAAGATAATTATTTGTACATTTTTGCTCAGATAAACAGCTGCATTTTAAACGCACTTTGGTCATGCCTGAGATAAACTGTAATGGTGCCTGAATTGTAAATCCTTATTGAGCAAATTAAGGTGCATGAATTTTCATCTCAATAAATTGCGAATTTCCATTAAAGCCAGCTCCATAAATCATGCCAGAAGTAAAACATGACAGTGACACCAATTCAGCAGAATAAAGGGGAGGATTGTTTCAGTTGCAGTTGCCACATTGGAAAAACCTTTAAATTGGATGCTTTCAGACGAGCACGGTCATAAAAAGATAGTCTCACATTTTAATGGTTTTGAAAAAAAAACTACAAAAAATTGCTTTATTCACGTGTTGTCATATCACAAAAGAATTATTGCTGGTCTTTAGTCAGCTAAGAGTTTTACCTGATATTCAAACATTAAACAGGCAATTAATCCCCCTAGCTCTTTTATTCTCTGCTGCATACATTTTTGCCATATTACAGTACCAACAAAATGATTTCATCCCAGCATTTCACCTGCTTCAAATATAACTTGCTCTCATGTCCTACCTTCCATGATCATTACTGGATCACAAAGCACACTGGTTAGAACAGTCAAATCCTTTGATTTCTAAGAAATATAGAAGCTAGCATTATTTCAGCATTGCTTTCATTGAACAGCACCCAAGCAAATGCCCTTAAAGCCCTGAAAGTGTAATAAATGATGTGGGGACAAACAGCATCAGAGTCAGAGGTTCCCAGCAGCACATCATTAACCAGGACACTTAATTCCCTCAGTAGCTCTGCAAGCCTGTGCTGAGTGGCCTGAGGCCTGGGCATTTGACAGAACCACAGACAGACCCCCACTCTGACTCTAATTGGTCTGGCAAAATAATGCACGACGAATGACCGAACAATTCTGCCTTTGCAATGTGCAGCACATAAATATGTGTCCTGCTTTGTGAGGCTGTTGAATGTGACAATTGCCCCAGCCTTTACTGCTCTTCAAACTTGCCTTTCATGCAGCAACGCTTCAACCTTCATCCATGACATCTTCGCCTCCTAGCTGATTTTTTTTTTATTTTATATCACATTGATACCTCTTTACATGTTTCAGGTTTGCTCTATGAGGCAATCATTCAGCTATTTAGCATCAATCCCAAAATGTGCAACACAGTCATTCCCTTTTCCATCTCTGGTTTTGAAATCTTATTCCATTCATTCTTTCCCTTCACTCTACTTTATCTCTACACCCCTTGCCTTACCTACTCGTTTTATTTCTCTTTCCTTTCCTTTGCATGTGCTTCCTTGTTACACACTCGGCTTGCTGAGTTCTTCTTTCTTATTCAGAGCTAATAAACCTTCCCCAGTGTTCGTCTGGGCGTGCTGGGTCGACAAAGGCGCAATGAGGTCACAGCGTTAAAGACGGATGGCTGTAATCTGGTTTGTGGCTCAGCCATCTGCTGTAGTCAGCTGCTTGCTAACTGCAGGGCCGGCCTTTATTATACTACGCGCCTCTACATGGCATTTAATCAGAAGAATTAACATCACCGGGCCGTGGAATAAGGGGGAAAGAAGGCACTACCCATGTAAACCCTGATGTAGGACTGCTAGGTTAAGAAAGATGAGACAGAAGAAGAAAACTATGCTTCTCAAGAGGACCAAAGCAAATATAACATTATAAAAAAAAACAACACAAGGCAAAAGCAAGTTTTAGTGGCTAAATCAGAAGCTGTAAGTGATTCAGTCGACAGCTTGTCACATAGAAGGATCACAGTTTCTTTAAGGTGTCAGTAATGACTTAAGTATGACCAATTTGAAAGACTAAAGTTTATGTTTTGCAGGCCTGTTGCTACATGTTTAAAAGCTACCAACAACTGTATGTCTTCCAGACTTAGTTAATAAATGCCCTGTGATTAGAGGATCAAATAGAAGAAGTAAATTAGCAATTCCTCTGATCACAGCCTGTAGCAGCAGATGAAGAGAGCCTCACACAGCATACAAAATCCCACTTAAGATAAGGAAATTGAGAAGAGAAATAGACAAAAAGCAATTTCTCATGCCCTTATGTGATGTACACCATTTGCCTATCATCTGATCCTGCCATCCTAACAACCTTGTCAATCTTTAACATATAGTCTGAGTAACAGCCTCCAACGATCTCCTTAAATTTGCACATCTTGTTTGGAAACTGTCTGAAAAACTGTCAGTTCCCAAAGCATATAATTTTCTGTAATGGCTTGGCTGAAAAGCGATAAAGGAAGTATATTTTTTCTCCTGATTCACATTATTGCAGTTTTTCATCCCATTAGGACTAAACACATCATTTTGCAAGATGAGAAAAACACAAAATGTGGTAGATTTTCTTTAGAACCTGTATGAATGAGAGTTTTCCCAGAGCTACACTAACTCATTTAGTTTCTCATTTAAGAAACCCAAAGCGTCCCTCTGCAATCGTTTCTGATTTTACAGGTGATGGGATAGGCCACTAGTCTGAAGTCAAGAGGATATCCATTTAAATCATCCTGAGGGAATCAGAGTTTCTTCATCTTATTTTTTTTTAACAAAAATATTTTCAGTACAATTTTGGTGATAAGACATCAAACAAATGTACTCCTGACATGCTTTCCCTTTGAAAACTGATCCAAATCTAAGAACGAATTGGATACTAAATGAATTCTTTTATCTACTTGAGAGGCAAGGTCTGAGCAATAACCTCTAAATAAAGACAGGGAATTAGCTGATGTCTTGAGGGCTGTGTGACATAGAAACATGAAAAAATAATAAGACACCAACATGTCCTTGAAAATAAATAGATAAATTTAATGTTTGCCCAGCAAAAGACGTGTCTTCTTCAGGATGCAGCATTAGCGATTAAAGCAGACGTACAGGAGAACTTAGTCTACGAAAAGACCTGAACAATGACCACAGCTTTATTTATCCTCATCTGTTGTCACCCCCACAGTCACCTGACTTGACCTCACACAGGTCATGGGAAATGTGCTTGACTAATTACAGGGAGGCAACTGGAGCTGCATTTTGTGGCGTGCCCTTCGACTGTAGAATGAAGACATTCGAGCTCTGTTTAGAAACAACTAAATATAAAAGCAGGAGGAAACTCTGACCCCTGAAAGCAACTGGAAAATAGACAGGTTTATCACAGCAACACCTTCTTGTTACTTTCTACATATGGGCGTGTGGCACAAAACTTTGAGACTAACTTTACCACGGTGTTGCTTTATCTTTTCTTCTTCTTTTCTTATCTATTCAGTAAATGTATTAAAAACCGACAAAGATAAACAACTGCAGTTCAAAAATAAAAATAAACGTATCCCCCATTCCTACTCAGTGTTTACATTTTCAGAGTTTGATTATTTTCCTTTACAAAAAGCAGCAAATGTTTTCAGTCAGGCCATTTTAACACTTGAATTCAACCTTTTTACTTCAGCACCATACTAATAGAAGACGAAAAAGGTGGATTAGACAGAAACTTACTGAATTAAGCAAGATCTTGCTTAAAAGTGTTTAACAAAATTAGCTTTTTATGTAATTAGGTGTATTTTGTTTCTTATGACCCAAGTTTTTTTGAAATTCATTTATTCCCATTTGTACTTATTTTTTATATAACTTCTTTTTTTGCGAGTATAGTTGTATTTTTAAAGTTACGGGGACAAGGTTAATAGAATGGGAAAACAAATCATACAGTGAAAAGGTAAGATAAATTATTAGACTTACCTTGTCCGAGTACACAAAGAACAGGATGAGCAATATCAGCTCTGCCAGAAGAATTATCAGCAGTACAATGAAGAACTGTCAAAGAAAAATAAGAGAACTTTAAAAAAAATGATGCAAAAAAATTGCTTAAACACTTTAAAGAATTCACGCCAAGTTGCTTGAAGCTTACTTAAGTGGTTTAAAAATAAAAAATAAAATGAGAACTGTTAAAACCATTCCTTAACCAAAAATTAAAGACGCAGTCTGATTGTATTTGAAGTGAAATAGTCAAATAGTTATTAATAGTTGGAGCCAAAACTCTTCCAGTATCGAGAACACATAAACAGTAATTGAAGAAAAGATAAACCGAACCAATTTGTACACAAATTTCACTGAGCCTCCCCAGTGGGCTTATATGAGAAAACTGCTTTACGAGAACAAATGAAGAAGAATTTCCCAATAAGTCTAAATCTTGCTTACAGGTTACCTATAATTATTTTACCTTGGCAGCACAATTGAGAATGCCTAAAAATAAGATAAATTGACTTGAAACAAAGAGAGAATAAAACAAAACTGGAAAAGGAAATGAAATTCAGTGAAGGAAAAACAGAAAAAGATCATTTCAATGCTGGAAGACATGTTCATGTATGAGGAAAGAGAGGATTAAATTACTCCTAAGATTAACTTCTAACAGTCCTACACTTCAATTCACCGTTGTTCCTCTTCACCTGCTTGACTCCGCGTCAGCTCAATATTTACAACTTTTTCTTGCACAGCTTGGGAGGAAACAAGCAAGCCTAGATTTCAGAAAACCCTATTAATTCCATTTTAGAGCAGGGGGAGGGGAAGCTATTTTTTATGCAGCGGCCCACATAAAATAGTGATGAGGGTCTGTTCCCAGGCTGGTATCTGGGTTGCTGGTTTAATGTATGACTGTTGTGCATTGCCGTGTGGAGTGTGTTGATGAGACAGCTTCTGTTCTGTCAATATGAAGTGCTCCTATGGCCTTAAGTAAGAATACTTACACGCACACATTTACTCTCCATTTTTCCATTTCTAGGTTTTAATATGTTGGCATTTCAAACAAATACTGTCTTTCAGAATTTTTATTGAAACATTTTTTTTTTTTTGTGTGTGAAAAATGTATTGCAGAGGATGTCTGAATTTCATGTTTTGTCCACTAAAGAGAGTTGTTGTCAAGGTAGAGGCTCAGATCAGTTTGCACGCTGGGATCGGAATCTGCTCTGATCTTTGAACATGACGCCACCATCCACATCCACACCACCTCATTCCCTAAAAGAAAATAACTAAATAAATAAAGCAGCAACGACTCCCTGGACATCACTGTTGCAAACAGATTAAAGGTCCACCTCCCAAGAACGTAGCGCGGAGTGATGTAATGTCCTTCTGAGGCTCCTAATGCAGCTTTTATGTGCTGCATTAAGTATGTGGTTTTTTTTTTACTCAACCTCAAATTTCGTCTGTGCTCTCCTCCCTCTTAACTTCCCAGTTGAAGGCAGGTGAAGGAAGCCACGTCTAACACGGAGGATTTAGAGGGGCTTTTGACTGATGCAAGCGCTTCAAGGGATCGAGCTGTTTGTGATGTTAAGTAGTCAGTGAGCACAACTTCACTTCTCATTTAAAGTTTCTGTACATGAGACTTTCTTTTCTGCCTTCTGCTGCATATCAACACAAACCTCATTCCGTTGGATAAACTTCCATAATTAACTTGAGCTTAAGATAAAACACTTGTACAACTTTGGGCAAACAGAGCAACATCAAGACGAAGTAGCCTTTGTAATGTATAATAGAACATTATTAATTATTAAGCTCAAGATTATCCAATGCCTTTTAGCAAACTGTAGACACACATACGCACACACAAAAGCACACACATATACAAAGAAATGGAAGAAGAATTCACAGACATATTTTACAAAAGAGCCTCCTGAATATCTGCTGCTCAGTTTGTTGTTGCTTAATGTTTTGAGTTCTTGTTTTGTTTCCTTATTATATTTTACAGTTTCTACCTGTTATAGATGCTTTCTGCTTTATCGGAACTCCAGGTGTTAGTTTTCTTATTATGACATCTTAGCTGAATGGTTCAGACCATTTTATTCATTTTTTGTTATTCCTGAGATTTATGACAATCCTGTCAGTCATTTACAGCAGTTTCATTTGTGTTTTGGATAAACGATGATTATGTAAATGTTTTGCACATTTTTTTATGTAAGAATGGCTAAAAACAACCCAGTATTAAACATATTTAGGCGGTCTGTGAGAGGCTACTTCTTATTTTCTGCTGCTTCGGGAAAAACCCTTAGAGTCAAATTACTGACAATCTGTGGGTAGATCTGAATCCTGCTGTACATGCAAGACAGCTTAATTAAAAGTGATCTGCAGAGACGCCATTAAAAAGCATACACTCTGTCTATAAAAAGCATCTGCCACTTACAATATTAGTATTTCGCAGATGAGGAGCCCAAACTTTAGAACACTAACACTCATCTAGATTTGAATAAATTACTATATTTTTAATATTCTGAATAAAGGAAATCTAAATTATTGTTTTTTTTGTACAGAAAACAAAAACTTCTAAAATGCCTACAAGACTTGTTCAAAGCCCAACATTTATTATGGTAAATAATAATAAATGTTGGCTTGTACTTATATAGAGTTTTATCAAGTCCCTACGGACTCCAAAGCGCTTCACACTACAGTCACTCACCCATTCACGCACACATTTACACTTGGATGGTGGTAAGCTACATTGTAGCCACAGCTGCCCTGGGACAGGCTGAGAGAGGCGATTATTATTCATTTTTTGTTTGCGTCATTTTAAAATGTCAGTCTAGCGGCTAGTTTGGCACAACTTCAAGGACAACAAGATTTACAATGAACAGCCAAAGTCTTCTATTATCTCCTGACTTTGTTAACGCTAACAGACTTCGACTGCAGAAGATGCCAGATGTGTAGGCTGTCACATCTGTTAACTTCTCCTTTTGCACATATCTCCTACAGTTTAACGCAGCTCATTTGCCATTGTAGGTCTGCTCTCTCTCACACTCTGATTTTTTAAAAATATATATATTATAGAATTTCATTAACAGTTAAAGCCAATGGTTGTGCTTAGATGTTGTTTGTAACAACAAAAATGACCACTGAAAAGTCAGCTGACAGAATGCCCTTTTGTTTTACTTTACATTTAACTGTCTTATTATCGTTTCAAAGTTGTGGACTGGCATTCGCATGTTGTGAGTTTATTAGTAGTAAAATAAATTAAAGTAATTGTTAATATAATGTAGAAAAAAGGGGGATTGTTGAAATTTGAGGAGTTTTTTTTGATTAATTTAAAACCTTTAAACAAAACAACTTTTAATAAGTTACAATCTCTTAAGTTGCTGTATTGAAGAATGTGCAAAGAATAACTTACATTTAGCTGATTATTAACTTTTTAGCATTTATGAAAATTAAGTAATATTGGTAGAAGCAATAATATAACTCAACAACACTACTTACCTTCATAAACTCTATACAATCTTGGGAATATGATCAAGCACTTTCAAATAGCCACCAGCATCAGTAGGTCACACTTGCTCCTTAAAAATGATTTAATGTACATAATAAAGTAGTGTCGTTTTTATCCGGTCGACGAATCAGAGCATACAGAGCTCTTTAGGTTGTGAGATCCTAAATCTGTTTCACCAAGCAGTTGATCTTCACATTTTCATGAAAGTTATAATAAGAGAATCCATCTCAACTGGGTTCCAAACTAACTTCATCTTGTCATAACACAAAAGTTCAGACTAATTTGTGTTCTACATTGTTAGCAGTGGGTAGATTTTAACATGACAAATTTAAAATACAAAATGTTTCCACGTTACATTGAGAGGCTGAAGTTTGTTAGTGGCTTTGATCAAATATTCATCTAATCAACACCTAAATAATATTATTATCCTTACCCTACAGTATTTTCAATACAAAGAACTTCCTATGGTTGCCAGTGGTGTCAAGCAACTTGACCATCCATGAACTGTATAATAAGACAGTTGGGAAATAATGTATAAAAATTTAGATAACTTACACTTAGAAGCAGGCACTTGTTCTCCTTGATGGCACCCAGGCAACCAAGAAAGCCCGTCACCATGACAATGGCGCCAATGGCAATTACCATGTTGGCAGCTGACAGTGAGGGGAATGAGGGTGAGAAGGTGGCGAAGCTGCCTTGTGACACGGAGAGCCAGATGCCCACGCCAAGCAGCCCACAGCCACACAACTGAAAGGCAAAAAGACAACAGATGTCAAGGTGAAAAACGGGAAAAACTAGCAGTTTTTTTTTCAGGCTGGGCTGCAGAAACGATTCTTATACCATTTCATTTTTAGCTCACCTTTGGCTGCTTTGTTTTAAAAGACATGCCTCCTCGGAGGGTAACTTTATTTTACAAAACAAAAAAGAACCTGAAATTCAGCTTTTTTTGGCTGCCAGGGCCCCAAACAGGTATCACAGTTTTAAAACATGGCTTAAAAAAAAGAAAAAGAAAAAAAAAGAAAAGAAAAATCTGGACGTTTTACACTAATTACAGCAATGATAAGCCAATAACAGCTCTGCGAGCGAGATTAGGGTAAAACTTGGACTTGTTCTGCGTCGGGTTTTAACATTTGAGCTGATTATGTTAAATCCAGAACAAACAGTGATGTAATTACTCCCAAACCCTAAAATGACAAGTTCCAAGCTTTTCCAAAACCCCTGCAGTGAATTTGAACTTTACCTAGAGGGAGCAATTCCCTAATCTCAACCTGTCAGGCTGCTGATATGTGTGAGGTTTGAAAAGTGTATGTTATGGCAAGATTAGTGTGTTTTCAAGGCTTTGATTTGCTGATGTGTGCATCTTTTTTTTTTGTCTGAGAGAAGACTCGCAGCACAAACATAACTTTGTAAAATATAGACAAGGAGCTAATTTGCTGACATTTTGTAAACGTGTAATAAGATGAAAATGCCAGACACATCTGGTCATGGCTAAGGATGAATAATAATAAAAAAAATAAACCAAAAATGAGAAAAAATATGAAGAGGTACCACAGAGAATTGCTGCGATACTATCCTTTCTCCCTTCTTTCTGCCCTGCTTCTTCTCTTTATTTCTAATCCTTGCACTGCAGCATCCGAACATTTTAACGCCTGTCAGCAATATGTGCAGGAAACCTGCTGTGCATGCAAACAAACACACACCGAGGCACTGATTCATTCACCAAATCCAGACCAGGCATCATCTGACAGGAATTATAGATAAATATGGTTCGAGTTGAAACATTTTTTTGAACAGAACAATAAATCTACAAAGCTCAAGAAGCAAATTAAAACAATTCTAAAGCTTGCAAAACGTTAACATTAAGCACCTGCTGACCTCTGGAACAAACTTCAGTTTAACTTGTGGAAAGTCTGTTTCTTAATTAACAAAGGCAAACAAAGTGACTTGATACACATCACTGCAAGTATTGGTTGATGATGTGTCAAAGTAACTATAAGTTCTAAAAAGCAAACCTCATAAATTAATGATTTGATCTTTAGATCTAAAGAATCCTACAGAATCTGTAGACACATAAATCATACGTTCCTATTTCAAGTGACAGATGAGCTCAGTCTTCCTACCACTGACCTCTGACCTGTTGAGGTTTGACTTTGTACAAACTGACCACAAAGGATGACGTGATCTGGTGAGAACAGCATGGTGAGGAAGATGATATGCTTGCCCTGGTGAAAACCAGAAAATGACTAAATGTGATTTAAAAAAAGAAAGAGTACTGTGAACCTTATTCAAAAAAATTGTTTTAAAAAAAGACAAAATTCCACAGCTGACTGACTGTTATTGTGTGATAAAAGTGTGCTCTAACAAAGTCTACTGTCAAGGTTAAAAACTGTAGGGGGCTTCAAACATACCTGAACAATCAGTCTTTGAGAGGAGAACACCGATTTATCCACATATAGACAATTGGGGAGTTGCACTTGATTTAGCTTCATTTAAAATTGAGTGGTTTAAGTAAGACCACCACTTAGAAAAAAAGAGATGCATCAGAGCTCACCAAGTATTTCAATAATTTCCAGTCTGAATAATTCAAAGGGAGTTGAATTCACTGAGAAGCATCGTTCAGCCCTTTCTGCTTCCCTGATTAAGAACAAGGGGAATAAAAGCATCAATTGAAAATGCTGGCAAAGGTCGTGTCCTTACACAGTAGACTGTCTAACATATAGAATCAGAGTGAACACCATTCAAAGAGCCAGATTATATATCGTGTGAGGACGGGTTTAAGGGAGCAGGGGACTAATAGTAAGTTTAAGTGGCCACATAGATAAAGTGGATTTACTGCCAGTGTGGGGAGGTTTAAGAGCCCTGCTGTGGAGGAATACAGCCCCTTCTCTTAATTGTATTTAATACCCATTGAAGGGAGCTTATCCAAGTGTGTCACTCTCTAAAGTGACCAGGAAACCATTCAAGCTCGCTCAGTCTGTCAGGTACGGACCTACAGGTACATTCTTCAACTTGGTTCTACTACTAATCACCGCACTGTCATAAGACCATAACACTCTGATCTTATCACTGAAGTAAGTCATCTGACCTTTGCTGTAAGTCTGAGATTGAGCTCCTTATTTCATCATACCTGGGAAACAGAAAGGTTTTGATAGTCCATCTGCAGGGAGGGATCAAGAAATCCCCAAATGTTGGAGAAGCCTTTAAATAGTAACAGAGAATTTTCTCTACTACGTGAAGACATTGATGAGAACAGTTGGTAATGAAAGGTTAATAGTAGATTTTAGATCAGAGAAACAAATGTAATCGTCACTGCATATTTTGAGTGATGGAACAATTTAAAAAAGACATTGTTTTTGAAATGTTTGAGGTTTTTTGCAAATGATTTTTTAGTCAGTAAAATGAAGTGCTACCACTGATTGCATCAGACCAGTGAGCCTGTTATTTGTTTGTTTACCTATGTTGTAACACATTATTTAAACAGTGTGAGTCTACATGATTTATTTGCACAGATACAAATAACCACCACAGATACTCTGGGCTGTTTACGGCTTTCACTGTTGTCTTGATTCATATGTGCTTCTTTGCAGACTGCAGAACAATTATTAAGAAACCAAGTCTGACAGCCTTACAGGCCGACTGTGCATTTACATTTTTAACGTGCCTTATTGATGGATAAAGTGTTTTACCCTTCCTAGTATTCCAAACGTCGTTCTTGTTTAGTTACTGGAAAACACTGTCAAAACAAATCAGCTGCTTTGCCTTGATGTTCTGTGTTATTGTGCTCTCGTGCATACATGCAGCACAAGTGATGCTTTCTGTCAGTACGCCCATCACTCTGAAGGGTACATTCATAGCTGAAGCCTAAAGGTACAAATTGTATGTCTGTAATAATGAAAAAAAAAAAAATTGCAGTGAAAATACAAACTTGGCTGAGATTAAAAGTTGACGTAAGTTCGAAAAGTTGACAGCAAAAGAGCCTTTAATTGTATTTAGCTTTGAATAAATTTCCGCATTAAAGGGATAGTGCTGAGACAACACGTAACTTTCATATCTGATAGGCAATATTTTAAAGCGCTTTCTGAAAAGAACAGAACTCAGTCCACCACCTAAATGCCCAACAGTTAAAGAAATGTAACAAAAAACCCAATTAAGAGAAGAGTAGAAGAGAGCAAAATTAGCACTGAGGTGGCAGAAACAGGAGCCCATGAAATGTGACTGTCTAGTTCATTGAATGGCCTCTCGCTGTTATAACAAGCTCGGATGAGGCAGGGGAACAACTGCAATAATACCAGTAGAGTTGGAAGCATCTGTGATATTGTGGTATCAAAAAACAAGTCATATCAAAATGGTTATCAATTAGATATGTGACAGAACAGATAGGAGAATGTGTGTGACAGAGAAAGAATGAGCTTGGGGAGAGTGATGAGGAAGAAAATGGAGCTTGACCCCTCTTCTGAGTGGCTGGCTTAGAAAATGATCAGTTGCTGCAGTAAATAGTTCAGTGACACAAAGCTACCTGAAATCAACCCTCTTCAATTTCTCACACACAAGGTGGAGAGGCGACGGGGTGCAGGTCAGACATTTCACACACCATTCATTCAGGGAGAGCATGGTGTTACGCCCCGACCAGGACCAGCCAGGACGTAAGAAAATGAGGAAATTCCAACCTCTGCACCATTCAAAAAGTAGCCACTGGAGAATGTTATGATGGACAAAAAAACGGTATGCTTTTATTTACTGTTCTAGTGTATGTCCATAACTGGAGTGTGTCCAACTTCAGGGTGAGCCCAGACCAAATACAACAAATAAAACAAATCTAACTTAATTGATACATCTTACAGAGAGGAAAAAAAGATACGAAACAAACAGCAGCTCACCCCTACAAAACTCCCCACAAAACAATTTCCACAAACGAACAAAGGCTGAAGGCTGACGTGGTACATCGGATGGTTGTGGATGGTGCAGAGGAGGTGGAAGCTCACATCATCATCTCTGAAGCTCCTCTTAGAACTCTCATCAGCAGGCAGCCAAAGTTTGACTAAACAAGTGTGTGCTGGGGCTGTTGCTGGAACCGAAAATGCTGAAGCTTCATAAATCAGTTTAGTTAAGCATCAAAGAAAATAACAAGTCAATAAAGATGCAGTTGTTTCCACTGTATACAACATTGTACTAGAAAATAAACACAGATCCGCTGCAACATCAAAACCATTAATGTTGATCGTGCTGCTGATATCCAGCATTCCACTGGGATACTATGATTATCGTGGGTGTTACATTGAACTAACAATCCATCAAAACATTGTAACAGGCCAAACAACATATAATAGCAACAGCATATTTTGGGCTGCATTGGGTTCTACCAGAGCACCAATGCCTCTGAACCGCACAGCTAAACTACACAAGAACAGTGCAGCACTAGTAATCCAAAGACCAGCCTCCCATCTCCCAAGATCCCAGTCTTAAAAAGCATCTGTAGGATATGTTGGATCATGCCTGATCCACAAGGACCCCACCCTAAAGGGCTTTTTAAGAACTGGCTGTCAATATCCTGGTACCAGAAAAGAAAAAAAAAAAAAACAGACAGTACTCAGGGATCAACTGTCCATGTCCTGACAAGTCACAGTCTTTTTTTTCCCCAGTGTGACGGCAACTTACACAATAACAGGCAGGTGGTTTTCACGATACGGCTCATCTGTAAATACATGTTCTGCTTCACAATATTGACCGGATATTATTAATATTAGCAAGCATGTAAACTATTTCATAACAGCACACTAAATATCAAAATATGTGAAAATGCCTTAGAGACGATGTAGCTGAGCAAAGAACTACTTTATCACTTTGTAATCCTCTCTGCCCTTTACTGCAACTCATTTTTCTTTTTTTACTGAGGGGGAAAAAAAAAAAACTTCAGTTCTTGCCATCATTGATTTTTGCACTGAAAGGAAGTCAGTGGATATTCATTGCAGCTAAAAGGAGATTCTTCAATATTCTATGTGATTCTGCAATCCTGTGAGTCGTGTTACAGTATAAGTGAGATGCAAGTTGCAAAAGGCAGAACACCAAACAAAACAAAACAACTGTAATCATCAAAAAGGTGCAAAAACACCCAGAAGAAAAAACAGATAATTTGTGTTTTCTACACTGCAAGTGAAAAGGGGCCTTTTTACAAAGCACACGCTTGGAAAGTAAAAAGGAGTTATTTAAGTATAAACTCTTCACCCTACTGTGTGGCTGTCAGAGAGGGTTCTTTTATTAGGCCTTCTACCAGATAAAGAAGTATTTCAACTCTATTCTTTCACTACAGTTTCCATACACGAACAAACAATACAGAAGTCTTTGTGACTGTGAGGTAATGTTTTGGTGTATTACAACATATTTGTTCTTTAAGTCACCTTGTTCTCCTGTTTGTTTTTATGTCCTCTATCATTATTAGCAAGGAGTTATTTAGGTTCCAACTCACTACACAAAAGCTGATGAGCTGAATTACAACAAACGCAGTGCATTAAAAGCAATTAGTCCATCAGGAGCTGTGCAGCACTGGGCTTTTTGAATGCTGAAGTGGACAATTATATGATGGAAGCAAAGGCAGTTCTATATTTAAAAAATATTACTTACTTTCAACACACCATTTAAAAGCTATTAAATAAATGGAGGCTTTATTATCTTTGAAGCATTAAGATTACAAAAAAGGTTGATTTTTCTTGTCATAAAAAAGTCTTTAAAAATTAGAGCTGGTTCAGGTTAGTCTTCATGGTTAGAACTGAACTCTTGTTTTTTTTTTACATTGAACTTTATAAACGTGTACAGAGGATGGGAAAAAAATGGTGGCTGCTTCATTATAAGCTTCACTTGTTTCACTACATCCCTTTACATGATATTTCTCTTCTTCATGGTAGAAAAACTCCTACTGTACACAGAGCTTTCCAGTACAACTTCACACTTTCAGTCTCTTTGGGATTCCTAAGGGATTCTTAGTCATTACACTGTGAATACTGTACAACCAGTGTGAGATGTATAACAAGTAAATTATTCATAAGCCTGTGAAGACGGTTGAGGTGCTGTCAGGCTCAAAATTAAGACTGCATGAATTCAAATGACTGAGGCAGATGTGAAGTGTAAGATTAAAAAGTTATATGTGTCTTGGTTAAAGTTTTATTTGCCCAGTGGTGTCCTAGAAGATTCACCCCAAACACAAAATTACCTAAAAAGTTTAACAGTTGACTAGATAGTAACACAGCCAAATTATTTGTTTAAAGCAGGTTCTTACAATTTAATAATAGAGTGAGCTTTCATCCATGTTCAATTTAACTTTTTTTTTTATCTAAGCCAAATTTGAACATTTGACAGGGCTCTTTTTTAACAGGGATCTACAACTATGCTTGCACATGGAATACATTACCACTATCCACAGTTTAACTTTCCGAATTGTAGAATGTGGTGGTTCTGGTTGGATGCCTTGGCTGGGAACATTTAAATCTGGGTCTAAATGACCCTATTTAGGAGTTTTCAGTGATGCACCTGTCAGGGATGCAGGCTTTGGCTTGGTTTCCTTCTTTCCTCTCGCTCTCTCCTGAGATGCTGTGAAAGGCCTATTCACTCCAAAGTGACTCTGAATCAATCTTGCCAGGAAGGATTAAAGACAAACAAGCCTTTCTTTGCCCGTCCAGATCTATCCCAGCCTTCAGCACTGACACATCCATATACTTTCACACCTGACAACAGTGTTTACTCTAAGAAGACAAGACAAAAAAAAGAAAGGAAGGAAGGAAGAGTTCCAGGACAGTGACAGACAAAGGGTATTAGAGACATTTGACTAATTCTGCTGGTAGATCTCAAATATCTCAACAAGACTCGTCAATCAGTCTAAGAACCCATAGGCACTTTAATTATGCATTGAGAACAAATAGAAGAGCATCAGGAAGGGGAGATTGAAGCCAGAGAGGCAAGGCAGCTCTGCTTACCACTGTCACTCTCAGAGACTCAGGGGGAAGGTTAAAAAGGGGAACTGTGAGGCAGGTGTAGACTACAAAGTACACACTCAATAACCAAAACCTTGGTCCAAAAAAAGACAGAAAACGCCAAAAGACAAAAAGTTTTTTTTTTACTTCTTCATGATGCAGATAGAGTGGCTGCAGGGATTGCAGCTGATCTTGTCTTAACAGCTACATCTAAGTTAAAGCAAATTTAGTGACTAGAGACCCCATGTACTAAGGCCTTTAGGAAGATAAAGGGCCATAAAAAACCCAGTGATGTTCTAATGAGGACAATGAGACATAAATACATTAATGGAGCTGATAACTGTGCAAGAGATTCACAAGGAGCTAATTAAACGTAAATTTAGCAGCTTGCTGTTGACATCAAAGGTGCTTATGAAGATTTCTAATGGGGCATTTGTGCACAATAAGAAGTAAACATGTTAGAAAAATATATATCAGTTTATGTCACTGCAGTGCCCTTTTATGAGTGCCTGTTTACCTCAACATAAACAGGCTTCCTGTAGAGGCACACAAACATTTGGCTCATATAAATATCTCACTCTGGTCTGCCAGTGCAGCCATGCTGAAAATCCTAAAAGGCAAGCAGGCGGTTGGACAATGTGCCATTGACTTTCACTGGTTGAAGGGCTTAATGAGTGTGCTGGCTCAGCCCAGGTAGAGCATTGCCAGAGCTTTGTGTTTTATACCATTTCGACACTCAACCTGTTCCCCACACAGTACCTGAAGTAGAGAACCAACACACTAACAGAAACTGGAAGTCCCTAATGTACCATATGGCTGCTATAGAGCACGCTACAAGTAAAACAAAGAGGCACAAAGCTACCATCAGCACATTTTTTTTCTACCTTAAACCCCTTGCAGAGCCTAAATAAGCTCAAGAATAAATGTCACAGTGCAGGATAACACACTGTGCTTCAGGGTAATATTTGCTGCACAAAGAACCCAAATTAGTTTGCCTTATTCACACAATGAAAGGCTGTATACAAAACATAGACACAATCATGATGGCATCACCCAATGTTTTTTTTAAGTTAGCTTGAAACAATACCCAAAAACTGCACATCACATATTTTTGCAGCCAAAAGTAACATGCAGGAATATACTGCATGTATGCATATCTATTTCATATTTCCTGTAGGAACTTGTAGGTTTAAACTTCCCTTAGCAACTAAAACATAATTTATTTTTCTTTTTTCTCTCTTGCCTGTACAACTCAGTTCATATTATATCATGTTTTTTGGGGATGTGTAAAGGCTGGTTTGTATTTGAAGCCGAACGGAAGTTCACTTAAACAGTTGGCTCCAAGAAAAAAATAAACAACCAATAACATATGTTTTTGTTTTTTTTTCCCAAATAGGCACAAGGACTTTGCAGAATGAACTGACATGACCTTGGCTGGCTATGTTTGAGATTGCCTGAAGAGCAAAATATGTCATTACAAATGTATCTTCTTTGTCAGACGATTGTTCGCCTAAAATGAGGTGAAAAGCAGCCTTGGGATTTCTCCCTGGAAATGAGCGAAGCACTTGGGCATCAAGAGCTCATCATTAAGGTTCAGTCTCTTTGACCTTCTACAAATAAAGGGGAACAAACAGCAAACATCAGCTGGGTTTACTATGTACTGGTGTAGAAGTAAGGTGATACAGATGCTATATTTGTGCACGGATATGTTTATGTAACATATGGTTAATGCTTTTATTTCAATGCTTGGTGGGTGAGTGGACTTGCTGTGGGGATTTTCTGTGCATGGCACAGCCAACCAAGATATGACTTGATGCTGTAGAAACTAAGCATCCATTAGAGACACTGGCACAAACACATTGCCCGTAACATTTCCCAAATATAGGATGAAAGCTCATCTCCACTCCAAATGAACAAGAGGGATTTTAATTTGTCGACATGTAATGCCTGAAACCCAAAATAAACAAGATAGAATGATGCGAAAGAATGAACTGCAAGTGCAAAAAGCACATGGGGTTTTATTCACTGTATAGGGTTCCTGATGATTTACAATAGGATTGAATATATTTCCAAAAAAGTGCATAAAAACAAAAGGGTGAGCATCTGAGCATACATTTGTTCCTGTAGCAGCAGTGCTGTGAATGGTAACACTTCTGTTATGTAATGCAAAGCATTATGCATCCCTGGAGGGACACTGGGAAGATGAAGACGCAAAATATGCACATCCTCTTAAGTGAAAACCAGAGCACCAAGCTGATGCAGACTGAGAAAAAAGGATGTTAAGATTGAAAGGCATACAATAAATAGTTACTCTGCATGCCATACCACAGGGTAAAATTACTGTTTCCTGCACTCGTACAGTATTTCTAATAACCTTTTCCTATAATATGGTCAATTATTCATCAGAGCTTAAAAAACACAGTTAAGGATAAAATACTTCAAAGAGAAAAATTTGCTAATATTGTTAAAACCTTTGCTATAGTGGCAAATAAAGGAGGCTTTATTTTTCCCTGATTCTTCAGATCTTTTTACTTCCCTATTGTTTATTTTAATGCCATTAATTTCCAACACAAATCTCCCCTGGTGAAATGCAGCATGTTGTAATTCAAAGAATAATTCTGATTAAAACAAAACAAACTGCTATGTAATATTGCAGAGTTGTTGAAATAAGCTTGATACAGGCTTTACTTTAGCTTTTATTTTGAGTTGACAAATCAAAGACAATTGACCTTATTCTGTAAATATCTGCCACAACTGATTTCATTCTGGAGATAATAAACTTGCGCGATAAAATACTGACTGAAAAGAAGACCTTACACTTACCAATGCAGGAAGTTAATCTGTATTCATGGAGGTTCAGGGTGTCTGAGTGCCGTTTGAATGTTGATGATGCTCAGTCTGCTTCTGCTCTTCATCCAGAGGGGGTGCCACGAGAATGATTCTATTTCACCTTTGGCATAACAACCCCAGCTCCTGAATATTGTCTAAAAGCTAAAAACAACCCCCCGCTCATCCATCAATATGAAAACCAATTCTTGAAGAGGAAAAACAAGTCAACTTTCTAACTTCCAGTGTGCCGTAAATTACATTCTATTGCCACACAATGCTTCATCCAGCATTCCCGCGGCCGGTTCAAGAAATATTTCCCATTGTACGTCTACTTTTCCTCAAATTCTTATTGCTTCTTTTTACCCATTCAAAAACAGCTCAACTGTAGTTGATAGTTGAGAATTACAAAGTATTGTGTGCATCAATGTCTTAGTCAGAATACACGCCTTTTCTAGAGGGCTCCCAAAAGAAATGACCTTCAGTCAGCACTTGAGGATAATAAAATCTCTGATAATTTTTCCTCAAATTGCCACACTTGTGAAACAAACCAATGATTCGAGCTCTGGGTTCAACATCTCATCCTCCCACTACCACCTAATTTCAGCGAATAAATGCAATCTTCTCCTCTGGACC
>JAVKLF010000011.1:15750601-15760695 GCA_034783495.1 Millerichthys robustus | reverse complement strand
TAAGCAATACAGAAAGATCCATTTTCTTTACTGCTTTTATTACGCTTACTGTAAGGCTGCAAACAATCAAGACAAAATAATTTCAATGAAAACCTAAAAGTAAGCAAATAATATTGCACAATGATTGTCTGACCGCGGTGTCGAATGGAGCATTCTATCATGTGATGACAGAGTGCAGCAGCGAGTCCACCGCTGCAGTGTTGTTGTACCCTGGGTCAGTCAGCTGGAGAGTTGCCATTTTTTATGCATGAATAAATATGTAGTTTATGCATAAATAGAAAACCATACAGCAGCAGAGGTTTGGAAATGGTTTTGTGAGACCTTATGGAGGAGTTCAGTATTATTAAGTAACCCTAATCAAAATGGATCTAAAATGTTCTGATCTGATGTTTATGAAGTCCAGATATTATTTTTTTTCTAAACTAGACAGAAATAACAAATACAGAGGCTTCAGAATAGAGCTTTAAGGCAGGAATTTATTTCCATGCTGGAGTATTGCTTTCTGACTGCTTGAGAAAAAAAATGAAAGATTCTAAAAAACAGAGTGTTACCAAATTATGGTGAATGTAATTTTCTCAATTACTTCAATGTCTTTGTGCTTTCATTTGAATGTTTTTGGTATTTTCAAAAAGGCCCTTCAAAAGATACTTTATTTATAACTGAAGTTGGCTGAACAACAGAAAAAGCTCATTAATCGAAAAGACAAATCAGTGTGTCACATTAAGACAAACTAATGAAACAATAATCCTATTCAAATTAAAGTAAACATCTATTTTTAGTATAATAAGATGTGAACACACCAAATATACAACACATTACATACCGTTTTTAACCTACTGATGCTCTGTTTTTCTATATATTTAAGTTTTAAGTTTGATATTTTTAAATGGTTTTCACCACTGGAGACTCAGATTGTGGAAGCAACACGGTACAAGTGTTAATTTAGCTAGTCACTATACCTGAACTAACTTGAGTTACTTTATAATATTCTTTTAAGCAGCATCTGGGATCTCTGCAAAAATCATAAATTTGGACTGGAGTCACCAGTCTCTATTTCAAAAACACACCTAAGTTTAAAGTAAAGGCAATGAAAAGAACTTATTCATTGCAACAGTTGTCACATTAGAAGTTCTTGTCAATTCTGACAAGCTAAATGTTTACTGCTCATGAGTAATAGTCCTTAAAATGAGAAAATAAAACCTAACACACGGGCCACGTGAGCAAATAGCTGTTTAGAGTGTTCAAATTATTCAGGATGAGAATTTCCTTAATATTTGACACACTTAATTGAAGAATGTTTCATGGAAATAATACAAAAGGGTTGAAATGTTGAAAAAAAAAGTATAAATCAATACTACAAAGAGAACATGTGTTTTTAACAGCTGCAACATATATTTCAAATTTAACTCCAAGACACATCTGGCTGTTAGTGAAAGTGGAAACTGTGATATTCCTGAAAAATAGAAACAGTTTTTTCCATTATGTATAATCACTCAGTGAAAAACTAGCACACAAACTGTGCATGGAAAAAGTCACCCAGAGGTGAAGATGACAATAACCGTAACAAATTTGTTGCTGATGTTTGTCAACTCTAATTTGGTGCAGGTTCTCTGTGCTCCATCACTGTAAAATCTGCAGTATTTAAACAATAATGTGGTGCACATCAGAGAGAGAGACACAGAGATTTACCAAACAGATGACAGGTAACAGATCTGACAGAGAAGCAGGCTGCTCTAAACATTGGTTCCCAATGGCTACTCACGTAACTGTTTTGCTTCCCCTCCACATTTATATTGTAAACACCAGTCTCTACTGCAGCTTCCTCGCTCCAATCTCTCCATGCAGGGACAGCTCATCATCCAGAGCAGACTGCCTCTCTACAGTAGCTATCAGCTTTGACTTCATCTCATATTCCATTCAGACACAGTGAAAGGAAAAAAAAAACAGGCTTCATGTAGCAGTTTGGATAAACAACATCTGACATTTCAGATAATTCTCCAGCAGAAACCAAAGAAATGACAGAGGACAATGTATATATGTTTAATTGTTTTATCTAAAGATGTGTTTAATGCAAAGTGTTTTTTCTTTGGTTCTGCACAGTTAGAGATATAGATTTTAAAAAAAATATATATTTTACTTCTTTAATTCACTCATGACATGTGTGGAAAGTTAACCACATGTCTGATTCAGGTTCATTTTAGTTCTGGAGTTATATGCACAAATTGCCATTGTTGCACGTGCTGCTAAAAGGGCCAAAGAAAACAGTACAGGTAAATAGCTGATTCTGTGTAGTACAGAAGATTTGTTGTTCTTTGTGTTTTGGCTGCAAACTTGCACATGTGATTAGGCAACTGTTTTAAGCTGGACACTCAGCCTCAGAATTATGAAACCATGGCACATTTATTTTTTTTTTACAGATTCAGCTTTTATTTATTCACATTAACTGTATGTGATAGAGAACACTACAACAAAAAAGCTGTTATTTTGCAATAAATGCTTATATTCCAGTTGGGTTGGAATTGTCTCTATAACTCAAATACTATGATGATTTTTGAAGAATTCTTTATCTGAGTGTTTGTGTAATATATAAGTCTGCTTGTGTACATTCTTGTTTCTTGTCTATTATACAGTATGTTGTAGCTTGTAGTTTTCCACGTTATCAGACTCAAACAGAACCAGCTCGAAAATCTTTTAAAGTACAATCTGATCCTCTACCGACCAAACATTGTTAAAAGAGACACAACAAAGCTATTTCTTTGCAAACAAACATGAATCAATGAACAGTTCTAGTGGCGAGGGAGACGCTGCTAAGCAAACAAGAAAAGACTAGGGACAAATACGGTACAAGCCAGTCTACAAGGCAAATAACATGCATTTTTTTTCTCCTTCTGGAGATTAATTTTTAACTTGGAGTGGTGGGGCAATTCAGCGGAGACAGCAAAGCTGAAATATCAGAGGTTTCCTGATAGCAAACAGCATTCTACTTTCTAATGACTGCAGTCAAGACACAAAAAGATCCCATCTACAGCTCAAGGCTGCAGTTAATTGACGAAACAAACCTCTCAGCAAACCAATCCTCTTGGCCTGCACATAATGAAATTTGCCATTTAAAACTGTTTATTTGACTGCCTTGACCTCCCTTGCTCTGCATTTTCAGAGTAATGGAACAACATGCCGTAGGATGATCGTGCAGAGATTTTGATAATGTAAGAAAATTGGCAGTACTGCTAAGCCTTATTCCATTACAGCATGTAGTCACAGAAGCAAATAGCCAAGGTGCAGTGCATGGAGGGTGGCAAGGAAAATGGCAATTTGCTCCTTGTGATATTAATGCTCAACCAGTGACACGCACTCCAGGAGGATTTGACAGTTTATGAGCAACAGCCCTGAAGTGATTTCCCTAAGACTTTATGAACAATATAATGTAACTGAGGCAAAAGATTAGTTAATATCATCAACTTTATAGAGACTGAAGTAAGCAGGGATGTGTTTTACAAAAGTAAAGCTTCTTTTTAACTGTGTTTTTCTGAACTCGTGGAGAAAAAAGAACAATATAATGTGAAAGTCGATGAAAATATACTCAAAATTGGGACAAGATTAGGCCAGACTGTGATTCTACATAAATTAAAGCACATCAGACAGAATAACCAGACAGTATTTCAACAGGTTTGTTGCTCCTCCTCTTCTCCAACTTTAGAATGCAAATATGCCTCCTCAGAGTGGGCTTATTTACCAGGAAAAATATTCAAGATTACACAAGTATTTAAACAAATGCAGCACAGGGTATCTCCCAACTAGGGCACACCAGATGAATACATAGTGTTTGAAGAGCACTTCTTAAGGAAATACAACAATGATGATCATTCTTATTCATCCTATACTCCCCTTCTAAACACCAAAAAATATCCTTGAGGGAAATGTAACTTGGGCGGCACGGTGGTTCAGTTGGTAGAGCTGTTGCCTTTCAGCAAGTAGGTTGCCTGATCGAATCCTGTCCGGACACCAGTGACCACCATGACCCTGAAAGGAAGAAGTGGGTTAAGACAATGGATGGAAGGATGGATGGTTGGTCGGATGGAGATGTAACTGTCTGTCTGTCTGTGTGCGCACCTGTGTAACTTTAAGACATCAGATGAGTTGTCTTTCTTAAATGGTGGTTTCTACTGTTGCCATGTTGTTTGGCATGTCCATCCTCGCTCTGCTTTGTTGTCGAATGTTTCTTTATCCATAACATTTGTGCCAGATAATAGTAAACTATACAAATCTGCCAGACTTGACTAAACCATGCAGGTGGTGCTTCTGCAAAACCCTTGTCGTACTGTCAGTGTATCACCAGTGGATGGTTGCCAACAGATAGTGGGGCTATCTCGTTTAGACAGGAACAAATGTGCCAGAGGATGAAGCTAAATCTGATTCCTCACATCATGACTTATCATTTTGTCAATAGGTCTGGCGCAAGAGCTTCTCCTGCAGGAACATTTGTGAATGAGGCTCAAATGTTTTTGGTTTTTTTTACACTACAGAAATTTAAAGCAAAAATAAAATCCTTATAGAAAGGATCAAGTAAAAATTTTTAAATAACTTTCCAAAGCAATGGGTACTTCTGGGAAATGTGAAGGTTACTTTATTTTATTTCTGTCTTCTCAGAATTGAAAAAGGTGCTCTACTCAAGGAAAGTAAGTTTTAGGAAACCACAATATCAAGTATCATACATTTATTCTTAACTTTTCTAAAAACAAAAGCTCCTAATCAATAAGACAAAGGAACAGACAACATCGAGGGCTTCCTGACTGCCATAGGTCACAGAGTTAAATCAACTGCTAAATTAAAAACTTTGTTGAGATCTCACATTTTATATTTGATGTCAAGTTGTATTAAAATTTAAGCAACTGCATAATTTCCCATTAAGTCAACGACCTTATCTTATAAGACCGATTGCACACCAGTTAACTTCTGAAGTCCCTTTTATACCCATTACCTACAATCCCATAATACTGGTAGAGGTTCTCAAATTATTAGAGATGTAAAATCCTGTTAATTGAGGGAGCAGTAGAAATAAATAAGTAACCAGTACCAAAAAAAACTGTATTTAGATGAGGCTGCATTTTCTCAAAAAAGACCAACATGATACCAAGTGGTAAACATTTTAAAACCTAGCAAACGGTAATTTGTTCATGTGACTGATTACTGAACAATTTAAAACTAAGACAAAGCCATTTACTGGGAAAGTTGATATACAGTCGTCTGTTTCTTTACTGAATAAACACATTGAATTGTCACATGATTGTAATACCTACTGTATTTCATGTTTTTTTTTCACTGTATTTTATTTCTTTCACTGCACTGAAACAGGTTTGGATCCAAATAACTATAATAATTAATTGATCCACGGCCAGCTAGACAAGAGAGATTTGGCAGTGGCTGATGGGATCACAGGAAAATAATTAATTGAAAAACATTGTTTCTCATTTCAGGATACAGAAAAAAGTAGCAGTTCTGAGTTTGTGAATTCAAAGACACAGATTGATAAATATACATGGGTTTTGCTTTCCTGACCTCAGCTGCTTGTTTAGCACATTAGAAATTTTTAAATGCATAATGCACAAACACAAATATATTGTTAGTAAGACGTAGGCAAATGCTCAGGCTTCCCTGCAACGCCTTCATGCTCACCATCTTTGCAAACTCTAGGATACAAACCCTCTAAGGACACAGCAGCCTGCATCCAAGATGGACTCTGATATAATGAAAATGCGGTTTCCTGTAGATGCACTCTTTCACTCTGTGTAAATAGCGCTGATGCAGAGCCAAACTCTTTTAAAGTATATTGATGTTTTGTTTTTCTTTTCTGTCCGAGCATATCCTCTGCAAACAAATGTGTCTGTGAATGAAGTTACTCTCATCTTCGATGAAAACAAAAAGAGATCAATGAGGAATTTTCTGGCCAATAAAGCTGACCACCCACCACAGTTAATATGAGAAATACTGCGTGCACTGGATCAGTGGCTGAACCACATTAATAAAGCTGTACTGATGTAGATCAACATGATGTGTAATAGCCTTGGAGGAAAATGTTTCACTATAATAATCACAACCATGTACATTGAAAAGCAGCTTACTTGAATATTGAAAAAAGCTGTTGTAACTTGCTTGAGGAAAGGTCATTACTTGTAACTCCAAGGTGGGCTTAGCCCTCAGAAAGATTTAGAAGCAGGTATGAATTAAAAATGGCAAGGTTACTGGTGAAATCCCTTCAACTTGATAATAAACTGTGAAATAATAGAAAACAAATTATCCTGCAGGACAAAGTGAGCACATCACACAATAAATGATGACCTAGGGAGAGTACAGAAAACATTCTTACGTTGTTTTCTACTGACACAAAAAAAAACATGATTTGATGAACTAATAATCAGACTCTAGATAATAATGACAAGTAAAACAAAGAACATGACATTCTTCATATGAAAGACGTGGGCTACATTGGTTCTTTGCATTTCATAACCTTCACTTGACTGTTTCACAATCATCATAGCCTATATTTTGAAGACAGTTTAAGACAGACCACTGTTTTAATCTGATTTTGCCATGTACTGAAGGACTCCACATTAAACTGATAAAACAAAGAGAAAAAAAGCAAGGTTTGTCCAAAAAACAGCTATGCTCTTTTCTTATAAATCCAAGTTCAGCATTACGGGACTTAAAGACTTGGGCAAAACGGAGGAATACTGCAGACAATGAACCTAAACTCTGCTTTATGTACTTAGCACAGCTAATCAGGCTTGGGAGTTCAGAGCCATCAAAAGGAAAATATATATATTACGTTACTGGGCTGCAGATCCCCTGGAACACCTTTATTACTGTTTCATCCATTTCTCAAATCCTATTTATTTTTGCTAAATAAAATGTTATTTCCTTTTTCTGAAAGTTACTGTTATTGAATTTCCTTAAAGCAGTTACTGTAGAACTCATTTTTCTTTAGCCACCATTGACAAAGTGACCAATGAATATCTTTTCGTTCTGCCAAATATGAAGCATTGTGATGTTCACCGTTAAGTAAACATAAGCGCTAGAAGTTGATGTGGTGAAAGATCTATAGGACTGACTGATTCTGGCAAGATGCAAGTCCAGATAATCAACATTTAGAAAGCTGTCCAATAAGGAGCCACATCTGAAAGTAAAATCTGAGTGGTCAACAGGTTTGTAGATGACAAAGCCACACTAGACATGAATCTTGCTGCAGCACAGTCCACTGAAACTCGCTCTGCTGGTTATGATGGTAAGGTGTCAGAATTCAAAATGTATCACTGCTTGACGTCAGTGGAGCTGAATAGTGTCAGATTGGTCAGCACACTCAAGCTCACTACCATTCACTTTCAAAAGTGCAAACACTGTAGAAGAAAAGGACCATAAAACTACAAAACAAAATGGCGAAATGCAGTAATTCTGTTGAGATGGTATCATCGTTTACTAAGAGTTGCATTTTGGGAAGGATCCAAATCGGCAGAGACAGTCCAATTTTTGGGGCATCGTTTAATGGGAAAAATGTATGAAACTTAATTTAACAAGTAGCTCCTAACATTTCTTAAGACACGTACTAAATGATTGTATGGCAGTAGTATGATACAGTAAATAAGGTAACCACTGGAAACAAATGTTAAGGTATATAAGGAATTTAATACATATTGTAAGATGTTCACTTGATCAACAAACTTTGAAAACAAATATCAAGAGTTAAGTATTTCACTTAAGAACAATATTATTTTGCGGCTTTTGTGATCATTTCACTACACAAGACAAAAAATGCATGTTGAGACACAAAAAAAAAAGTAGTAAAGGAAATGATTTGGGATCTGCTGTAGCTCCATTGTCAGTACCACAATCTTAATCCTGATGCTATAGGTTCTAGACCAGACTGCATCAAGAAGGGCATCGGGTGTGAAACAATATCATATTTCTTGTACTTGTTTGCTCATTGTGGCAACCCTTGGTGAAGGGAGCAGCCAAAAGAAAAACAACAACAGTAAAGAGCAAAATCGGATAGTTGAGGTTAGTCACCTCTTGGGGAGCTGTCATAAGGCATCAGTGTATTCACCTCCTGTTCCTAGGAAGAAGGTCCTCCCCTCCCTCTCTGCTTTCATGCTTCGCTTCTTCCCTCCCAGGACACGGACAGCATTATAGGTTCTGCCAGTCTGTCCTCGCAGAAGGGAACAAGGAAAAAAATATGGCCCACCCCATCTGTCCTGGTTCACTTGTAAACAGTGCTTAAGGAAGAACAGTGCAACCTGTGAGAGCGCACTTAAAATGTGGATGTGACGGAGATCTCAAACTATGACAAATGAACAGCGTCTAAAACAGAAAGGGCATTAATGCGTTGACCCTAAAAACGGTGGTGTGTCTTTTGCTGAAATGATCACAGGGTGACTCAGTGGTGGGGATTACTTTCGCTATACTCCACTGATGAGTGCATAAACAGGCAAAAGGTCCATGCTAGTAATTTCTCTGGTTCAGAATAAATGAATGAGATCACGCACTGAACGTGGCAATGACCCCATAATGAAATCCTCAAATGAGATTATCCCCCCCCCCAAAAAAAACTGTGGCCTGCCCACACCAAGCTCTGTTCACACTCTCTTTTGTGTTCCGCAGCCATCTTAAGAACCCATTACTGAAGCCTGGATGACTTGATAAGACAAATGAAAATATCTGTAAAGCAATTAGGTCTTTTGATAAGGAATGCAAATGAGACCAAATGATTGCGATAGTATGTGCACCTTTAGGTCACTTTAGTTGAGCTTTAATTAATAGTTTTCCAGAATAAAAACATGAAAGAATTTACATTTTGCAAAAATGCAAGAACAATAAGAAGTTGCACAACAGCATCTGATACATTTTGAACAATTTGAACTAATTGAGTGTAATGATTGTGGGTGCAGGGGAACTTCTTTAGTGTGGGAACCCCTCATATTTTTTATAGTTAAATATGTGCAATAATTGACAATTGTACCAAATGGCTTTTGCAATAATACACTACATCATAGCTGTTTTGCTTTTGCTAAAAACTAAGATCAGAGACATCCTTCTGTGTTCTAGATACAATATACCACAGTGATGGAATGAGGCTAGATTTCCATGTTTCTTTTTTAAACAAGACTTTGCATTTTGCAGGCTCTCAGACTGCTTTCAATTTCAGGCCACACACAAGCCTTATAACTTTGGAAATAGAACAGAGACACAAAACACATTTTCTTTCATGTCTACAAATACAACTGGTAATTGAAAATTGTTGTAAAATAAACAGGTGGAACCAATTGCTTTAGCTGTTTGATAAGACTTATCAAACAAGCAAACGGTCCAAGCCAAAGTCGTGATAAGGGAGAGGATAAGTCTACATGCAGGGAAAACAGTAAAAATGCCTATTAGTGTTACACAGTCTGTCAGTCAGTTATCTCAGTACTGTTGCAGTAAAGTATCTTGACTGCTTAGTGCATCTTCCTTTTCAAGGAGAATATCAGAGCCTGTTGTGAGCACACCTCACGCACATCAAAGAAGAGCGAGGCTCAGATTGGATCAGACATAACGAGAGCACAGCAACAACCTGCTTCAGTGGTGATCTGGGTTTCTTTCGAAAGACAAAAAAGATGTGCCATCCATTTCAGGACACAACAAACAGCTGAGTACACCACCCAGATGGGATGAATTTTGCAATATACAGCATGAACAATACAAAACGGCTCCATTAAAAATAACGATGAACGCATGTAAAGCATTCACAATCACCCAGTTGTCAAATGCATTTTCACCCAGAAAGCAGTGATATTTTATTCTGTGACCAAGATTTAATCCAGTGGTAATCAGTGATGATTTAGCTAAATACATCAATAAATGCACTAATGTTTAAAGCATAAAACTTCCCCCCATTTGTCTTGACTAACAATGAAGACTGCAGCGTGGTGGAGCTCTGCTGGAGCTGTGTCCTGAGCTCATTACAATTCAAGTAATGAATGCCAGAGTCCCTGACCCAAATTCAAGATGACACATTTAAATATACACATTCAATGTCAATTTTTATCACTTCTCCATCCATCCATCCA
>JAVKLF010000011.1:15688436-15706169 GCA_034783495.1 Millerichthys robustus | reverse complement strand
TGGTCTTTCTTGAATTAATAGTTCTGATTACCATTACAATGATGTGATCTGACATAAGCTATATCTGCTTACAGTTGTCACAGTGATGGGGATTTTGCCTGACAGGCTACTCATGGTGCTTCTCATTGCTGAGCAATATACCCAAAGACGCACTGCAAAATAATTAAAATGTAAATGTAGGTGATCTCAGGTCTTTTTTTTGCAAATTGTACTCTCAGTCACAGATACCTGATGAATGTTGCAGAGTAAAACCATTCATTTGTCACAGTTAAGTTGCTGAATGTTCCAAAACTGTATTAATTTTTCTTGACAAATGATGCAAGTGTTGACCCTTCAGTTGATGAAAAATGGGCAATACAGCACAAAATAAATAATTAGTCTTTTATTCCTTGACATAAACCGTTTTTATCCCACTGTGAAACAAACAGAACAAATGATGTTTTTATGTTAGTGTCTGAGAATTAATGTATTGACAGTTAAACTGACAATAGGTTAGGCATGAAATATTAGCACTGGGACAGCAAAAAGGATGATCACGCACAAGCTTTTACATCGTTTCTTTAAGAGAATTTTAGAAGAGTCTAACTAAAATAAAAGCGTACCTTTTTTATGTTTTGAGATTTAACCAGCAAAGCCCAATACAAACGGCTCATTGTCAGTGCGCAAACAAGTCATTTATCCACTAGCAGGGACAAAAAGGTAACAAACAAATACAGATGAGCCTCTGTACATCCATTATCACCACTATTGCTTCATGGGTCTCAAAGGCTCCCACAGTCTTAGATTGATGTCATGAAACGTTTCAACTAAAGCTACACAGAGAGCCATCAGCGTGTTAAATGTGTGGTGGGAACAGATTTAGAAGATTTAAAGTAATGGAATAATCACTGTGAAGGAGCACGGCAGAGGAGAGACATGCGCCACTGGCTGTGGTGACCTTGAATTTTATCAATATAAAACACCCATGTCTAGCTTTAAGAAAAAATAAATAATGTGAGTAAAAAGCAGACAAAAATACAAAAATAATTTAAACAAAAATCAATAAGATGGGAAAATGCATTAAATAGACTCAACCCCTCTTCTTAGCTCTACAGTATCTACCCTTACATTTGAAGGTACTTTCCAGTCATGGAACAAATTTATATTTCACAAACAATTTATTCTTTGTTTAAGTGGCAAAGTGAATATTAAATGTTTAGAAGACTGCTGTGTTTGTCATTTACTTGATGTAAATGTGGCGTGTGTTGTCAGAGCGCGAGCTGATTGGGCTGTCACTTTGGTGAGGAAAGAGCTGCTAAAGAAGACAGAGATAAAGTAGGAAGTGGGACAGAAAGGTGGGTGGTCACGGAGGTGAAAAGTTCTAAAAAATCTGTTTGTCTTAATCAACAAAGCCTGGAGGAATAAATTAAGGGCAGCACTGAAAATCACAAGGGAGAGCAAAGCCTAAAAAACGCTGACCTAAAAATACCATTTCTTGTCCAACTTTTGTTTCACTATTTCAGCTTGTTTTCAATCATTTATTATCAGTCTTCCACACTGCCTGTTTTTCTTCTCCCTCGCAATTTCTGAGAGGGATTTGTGATCTAAGATCGGCTGTAAAGCCCTTCCTTCTGACTGACTGAAGATACATTCTGCCCTTTGGGTTGCAATCGGAATGGCTGTAGATCAATACCTGCTCTGGCTGCCTGTCAGCATTTACCCAAGAATGCATGCATTGCTCACACCCTACATGAACAAGCCAAGCATCAAAGCCTAAATCCAAGGTGGCTGCCATTTACCGGAACTGGACATGGGTGTTTGCAACGCAGCAAGAGGGAGCATTCCTAGGATAGTTCCCTCTTAAGAGGGGCAGGATGACTGCTGGATGACGGAGCTTTGGAAATCTGCTCACAGATTCCAATGGCTCCACTGGGGAGTTATATTAGACAGTTTGGACGCACAAAGAGGATGACTGACCGAACACAGCAACAGGCAGAAGAAACAATCAAAAGAGCAAAGGCAATCCATTTACCCTGCTGTTTCTGTGTGGTCATTTGTGTCTGAAGACACATTGTCCTATGAAAAGTCATTATTGCATGGTAACACCAGGTAAGGGTTTAGGTAAAAGTTAAGTTTATAAAAGGATTAATTTCGTTTTTTAAATATGTGACATTGAAACACATAATATATACTGTAGGTATAAAACTTTGTGCTGAAATACTATATGTAGTTATAATGTCAAATGAAACTTACAAAATTACATTTTCTGCAAAACTGCAGTGTGGATGATGACTGTCACAAGCTAGAGATGCTAAGTAGTTAAAGTTAAAACAAGTAAAACAGTAACTACAATTAGACAACTGTAGCAAAGATTGTAAAGGAATAAGTTACAAAATAGTGAATTTATACCACTATTCTTGACTGAGCTGAACGTTTTGATAGATGAAAGTTTAAAATTTCAAATATGTGAAAGCAGTTTCAACACACTTACTTATTAAACTATAAACAGCACAACGATGTCAATGCTGTTTCCATTCACATAAGTGCATGCACACATATTCAGTCTAAGCAATTTAAAATAGCAAAGAAAAAAAGGTATAATTTATTTGACCATTTCCCTAACATTATTGTTGATTCTATACAAGAACAGCGGCTGTAAACTCCAACATCAGGCACCAAGTTAAGTTCATAGATTGAACAATTGCCTCTTGACTAAAAAAAGAACATTAAATCTCCCTCTTCAGGTCATTTACATGAGTTTTATTGAAATGCAATGAAATGCCAAGGTTCTGCACTATTGTCAAGCTGCAAACTAAAGCGGTTCGTATTCATATTTACTTTCATTAATATTCATTTGGAAAAGGCACTCATCATATTGCCATATTGTGAAAAACAATGTGTTATAAGGACACACAAAAGCACACATGAACCCAGTTTTACATAAATATAGTGAATAATGTCACATTATTTATTTTGACAATAAAGAACGTTGTTGAGGAACTAATTTCATGTCAAATTGAAGCTCTGTGACCCACACTGAATAACTCATCCTTCCAAAATATGCAGTGCCTCTCTGCGCACATTTCTTTCTAAACTAAACCAATGTGAGCTGACCTATGCAAATAAAAATGTGTCCAACAGGCAGCGTGCATTGCTATCCTTCCAGTGTGTCTTGCGTCACTTCTTCTTGCAACATAAATAAAAATGAAAGATGTATAAATTTTACAACTATAGATTTGACAGTCTGTAACATTGACACTTCTCCGCTCAACCTGTCTGCTGTTTCCTTTTTCTCAAGCAGGTTGTGATTTATTGTCTCCCACTGCCATCACAGATTGAATCAATGGCCAATTAAAGACAACCATGCAAGGTCTCAGTTGGCCACCAGTGCATGTGGCATTGTTTAGATGGGGAAATAAATATGTAAATGGTTCATTGGCAGGATAACATTACTTGTCTTTCAGCAAGTGCAAGTCTCACACACACACACACACACACACGCACGCACACACACACACACAATGTCTTCACAAACTAAGCTGCAGAGCCACAAACAGGCACAGAGCAGCTTGTAACCCAAGCTGAAGGGTGGCTAGACAAGCTATTGTCTACCAATATGACTCAATCATCTGCTGGATGGAGAGCAGATGTAGCATGTATACTTTACCAATTACAATCCAGATATGCAACAACATTTTGTTAACTAAACAACCGCATTTCTGTTGCTGTTTCTGTTTAACTGGTCGTTTATTGATGCTGATCATCAACATGTCATATGGTCCTTTTTGTCCTCCTTGTTACTGGTGCAAAACGAAAACCTACTGATCTTGTCCTCCTAAAGAAAAAAAAACAGGCACACAGTATAGAGATACAGATAAAACATCTCTGTCAACAATAAAAGAGAGAGAAATTAGTAGCAGAGAAGTCAACGCCAAGGATGAAGTGCAAAAACCAACAAGTGAGAGCACGCTCTTTAGCTGTGGACAGCGCTGCAAACATGGCAGACATTGAGGTTATTGCTGTGAATTGCATGATCCTGAGCTGATGTGTGAAGTTATACGTTTTCATAGGCAGAAAAAAACCCTTCTTACAAATTGCACAACGAAAAAAAGTGCAAAACGTCACAACACAACAATAACGTTCCATGACATTCACAACATGTGTGTATATTACATATAAAGAAGAAATGTTGCATAAATTCCTTTAAAAACTCAGACAGGCAGCTCGCAGACATATATATATATATATATATATTTATGTTAATATATAAAAACAACTTATCAGTCCCCTTCATACTTGCTGAAAATATGATCAGACACTCTGGTAAATGTTAAACATGTTTCAGGAGTTCTGTGTATCAAAGGTTCACAGTTTGAAGACGAGCATAACATGCAGCTCTCAAGCCTCAAGCCATCTGCCCAAAACAACCATGAAGGATCTCCTGCTGTGAAACTTACACCTTAATATGAGGCCGCCTGAACGCTCACATCTTTTTCACAAATAGCTTTTTAACCTCTTTGCATCATTTTTTCTCAATCTTTCTCCTTTCAAGATTCTGTTACCGCAGGCGTAATCTCAGATCTGCTTTAACGTAATAGTACAGGTGATCGGTTATTCAGCTTTCTTCCACTTTTCCTTTTTTAGTTTCTTTAAGTTGTGCTCACGTCTCAATCATAATACACAACGGTGTATTGCAGGTGGTTTGCAGAGCAGCACCTTTGCTTCTGGGTAAAGTGAATCAGCTTCACAGTCGATCAAGATTTCACACCTTGTTACATCTAATTTCTGTATAATTTCTGCTCGAACTTGTCCAATGGATTTAATTTCGGAAATAGCAGAGATAAAGGGCTTTTCCATGTAAGGAGCCTTGTTAAATAAACAAAACACTACGCAAGAGGTTTTAGAAGAAGAGTGCTACAAAGTCCTCTTGGACAATTACAGAACAGTTAATATTAACAGATGATTATAGCAGATGGTAGCAGAAGAAAGCTTACCTTTACACTGAGATTAAAAAGCAGGAGCAGAATCTGTTAGTATCTCCGGTCAAGCAGATCCAAAGTCTGCAAAAACAAACAAAAAAATATATGTCTTCATTTCTGCTCTTACTCTCAATGCCTCTTTTACTTGTAATACCATTTAGACAAGTCTCTCCCTTTTTATTTACCCTGCCATCTATTAGAGCGTTTATTAATGCATTCAGTGGTCTCCTGCAAGCTTGTTTTCCCTGCCTTCACTTCACTTAATCCCATGAATTATGATGTCTGCGAGAAACAGTTTCATTCAAACAATATAAGTGAGACATAAAAATCGCTGGAGTTACTCTTTAAAAATTTGAAAAGCATCCACCACACAACCTCAGGCACAGTGTGTGTTCACACCACATTACTCAGCCATACACACAAGCACCCTCTATGTAATTTTAAAGAATAATTGGCCTGGTTTGAGCCACGCTGGCAAGTCTTTGAAGGCTGACCTTGCAGGGTGCAGCAGGACACAGTGTAACAACTTAAACACGAGGCAGCATGTCAGGTATGTCGGTAAGCCTTGAGCGCCGATGCACTTGTCCACTCCACACCTATGTAGCAGTGCAAATATCTATTTCCTATTAACTTTTTTGTGCAGTCTTTGTCAGACACTGGGATCAAAGATACAACAAGCAAAAAAAAAACAAAACACGTGCTTACAGCTGCAACGCCAAAAGAGAGGTACACAGAAATTCAAAGCACTTTGCCGACCAGCATGAATGATGGTTCTCCATGAGAGTCTTCAGATGAGAGGGGTAGGAGATGTCTGCAGGCTGATTTAGAGCCTCAATCTCGCAAAAGAGGGTTCACTTTTCTCTCAACAGTATGACTTACGAGGGCACGGCTGCTATTTTCATTTCCATTTCAGTTTGAAAAAACGGTAGCTAAAGTTTCACCCGATCTTTTTGTAAAAGCTGGTGCACAAGCTCAAAGAAGGGTGATGGTCCTTTAAGAACAAAACAAGCAAATAGCATGTGAATAATGATTTTGTTACGATGTTTTCTCACACTATCAAAATTCAGATTGAGAGAAAATTTACGGGTGGCACAGTGGATCAGTCGGTAGAGCGGTTGCCTTGCAGCCAGAAGGTTTCCGAATCGAATCCCAACTGGGGACATTTGCATGTTCTCTCCGTGCATGTGTGGGTTTTCTACGGGTACTCCGGTTTCCTCCCATAGACCAAAGACATGACTGTTAGGTTAATTTGTAACTCTAAATTGTCCCTAGGTATGAGTATAAGAGTGAATAGTTGTTTGTCTCTATGTGTCCCTGTGATGGACTTGTGACCTCCCCAGCGTGTACCCCACCCCTCACTGCTGCATATGGGCATCAATGAACCCGTGACCCTGAAAGGAAGAAGAGGGTTAAGATAATGGATGGATGATTTGATGAAAGGATGGAAAATTTACCAGAGCTGAATATTACTTTAAAAACTTTGACTATAACACTGTAAACGTCACATTCATAAACATGCCTTGCTTTGTGCTTTTTTTAAATCAATTTTCTGCCTTTTATAATTCATAATGCTTGCATCTTTATTGAGCAGGTTATTGAAAGACATGTAAAAGGCAAGGACAGGGGAAAAAAGGCTTCAGAAATTTCAGTTTTAACCAAAGGTAAAAATGTTTTTAAAAAGATAAGGTCGTGTAGGAAGTCAAAAACTACTTTTACCTACTCACCCAGGAACATGACCCAAAAAGAAACCAAGCGGTGAGAGAAGAATGAGCGTAATGTTTTTGAGTGATTGTGGTGGAAGGTGAGGGCAGAGAGGCATGAATGAAAAATATGATACTAATACCAAGAAAGAAAAATAAAATATTGATTATTACTTTGGGAAAAAAAAAGCCAACTGTTGTAAAGAATAAGGGCAGAACAAAGCAAAGATCAACACAACCAGAAGAAAAACAAAAAAAACAAGACGGTTTGTTTCTCCCACCAGTAAGATAAATTAATCAGGGTCCCATTGACACACTGTGTAACAGGACAAATATAATTAGATTACATCATTACTCCTCATCATTACATGCATGCTTCCTCCCTCCTCCCTGGGGAACCATGAACAGCCAACTGGACAGCCAATTCTAAACAGTGGCAGCAGAATAACCAAGATGGCTGTCGGCATTTATTTAGCAGAAAGAATGAACATTTTTTTTTTCCCACAATGAGTCAAGCTCAGAGGAAAGAGGATAGATTCTGGTCATCAGGAATCATGCAGTGTGTTTGTAGGAGTCCTGGAGATGTAAGCAATTTGAGTTGAGATGTGATCGCTCACTCCCCGTGAGCTACATTTACCATGCGTGGACCATGTTGACGTCTCTGCAGCAGCCATGATGATGAAGGCAAGTTATCTTGGGGCACATGTGTGACACTCTGTTTTACACAGTGAACAGACAGAGACTTTTCACAGCCTTATGGGAAGCACGGTAGATTTCAAACACAATTCCTCAAAATCAGACAGGGGAAGAAAACTGACCTTGGCATTCCATCATAAATCCATTTGTTCTTTAAGCAGAGACAAAACATGAATTTAAAAAAAAGAAGAAGAAAAATAGACATTTGCACCACTTAGAGAAACTGTTTAGACTTTCAGACTGGAAATAAAATATTTTATTTAAAAAAAAAGAAAAAAGCTCACAAAAAACATAAATATTGTAGTATAAATATGAAGGTACAGAATGGGACGAGGTGTTGAAAAGCTGCTTCAGAGCTGTGTGTGGTAATGGGGTATCATTTGTCTCATGGGACAGAGCAGAGCCCTGCAGCTGTGGTGCACACAGAGCTCACACAGCTGTGGATGAGGTGGTGTCAGCCAGCCTTGGCACTCTTCATTAGGTCAGCTGAAAAAAGGCTGGCTTTCACTGACAAACATGACTGTTTAAGAAATGAAGAACTGCTGGACAAGCCTGAGGGTACAGGAGTGTGTAACATTGCGCCAAACATTTTTTTCCCCCAAATTTGTCAGCCTTACAGTTTTTCTTTTACATTATGAGTTATGAAAATGGACAGCCGCTGACAGACAGTCCTCTAACAAGCCTAAATTCTTCAGACAGGGATTTAAAAGTCCTGTATTTTGAGATGATTGAACATTTTGTTTGACCTTTTTTTTACAGCATGTATATAAATAAATCAATCCTACGCTGAACATGCTGTGAGTTATTTGAACATGTTACAAAAGCATTGCCATATTTTCCACACTCAGTCTTGCCTTGCACAAATTGATAAATTAAGACATAAGCATACTTAATCTCTGTTCTATGTGTAGTTTCGGTAGGGTGACAGTAAAATTGAAATGACAGGACGTGGAACGAAGCACGTCCGGGGGAAATGAAGGCATCACTCCTTCGTTTACAGAACTGACAGACTATTGATCGCTCTTCCTCTAGGCCTTGAGATTCAAAGACAAGTTTTACCAGTCCTTCGCCAGCCTGTGTGTGCCTATCTGTGAGAGAAAGCACTGCTGACTCTGCTGCGTTCACACAGCCCAAAGGGTAATCTAAAAGACTATCATCTGTAAAAATTGCACTGCGAATAGCTTCCCCATTTCTCCAACTTTCTATCTCTCTTTACAGCTTCCTTTTTTTTCATCCATGAAATGTTTTCACCCAACAGGCCTCCCTCATATCCATCTTTTCAGATCATTTTCCCATCACTATCAATCCCTTTCTATATCCACTTGTGTGCACCTCATATTTTTTCCTCAGTACAGATCCCCTTCTAAGTGAGTGCAGCCCTATCCTGTCTTGACTCTCCTTTGCAGGACTGAAAATAGAAAACTTCCAATTGCAAACTCTCCACAGCTGCATCAGTGAGACCGAACTTATGCTCTCTTCTCTCTGTACACGTATATAGTAATACTTCAGTCTGTCCAGGCTGTGCCTTTTCATGGCATCACTAACTGTAATACCAGGAATGGAGTACAATAGGTATTCCTACTAAAATGTCAAAAAGAAACCAAAGTATATTCTTTTTTTTTTATTATTATTAAGCAAACAGACGTAATTGCTTGAGAAAACATGAATGGCCAACCTGCAAAAGCACACTAGCACAATATTTTAACATCATGAGATAAGGAAGCAGACTACTTAACTTTGGCCATAAACGCCGCAAAAACTCAATCACAAATATGCATGACTAAGGTACTTACTGGAGAGAATTGCTGTGTAATTCAAAACACTAGGTGGCTTGGCTATGCTCTGATTGCAGTGTTATGGGAATGGAAGTTAAACCGGGGGGTGCTGAGGGGAAGCTACCAGGCTTTGGCAATGAGCCAAAATGTGTGGCATTGCTGAGTGATGAGATGCGTGCCTGAAGGTTTCTTGCAGAGGCTGAATTATAAGAGGGAGGTAAATATCAGTGGACAGCTTTCACTGTGTAAATGACCTTTTATAGTACAGTGAACCCTCGTTTATCGCAGGGGTTACGTTCCAAAAAGAACCCGCAGTAGTCCCAAGCATTTGTTTAAGAAATAAAAATAGAAATGTTTTCTTACAAATAACGATGACAGTTCTTGGGAATACTGTGAAATAATAATTTTAATAATTAAACTACGCAGTTGCACACATTGTGACTTTAGCGTATTCCACAGTTCCCCAGACCACGCGTCTTCATGCTGACTCCGTATTTAGCAAATAAAGCTGTCAACATAGCTACAGTAACGTGCATATTATGAAATGAAAATAAAACAGAGAGAAAACACTTTTAAACAGTCAAGATGAGTGTCATCATAAACTTGTAAGCAGTTAATGCATTGCCACATTTTATTTTCTTGGTTTTGGTTTTCACTTACAATGAGTACTCATTTACAATGAGTCATTTTTTTCTTCAACATATAATCATTTGAACCGGAGTCACAATTTATCTGTGGATTGGTAATAGCTTAGATTAGAGTAATCATCTGTACATTACACGTCTTGTGTTGTGATGGTTTTGTTCTCAACACATGCTCACTCACCACAAACATAAAACGAAACCAGTAGGAGAGGGTCCTGCAGAGGCAAGCTATAAGCCAAGGCTCATAATGTGCTGGTGAAGAAGAGTTATGACAGAAACAATGAAACTTTCTGTCAAGTCACACATCATTTATCTGTAAAAGCCTTGCAGCTTAGCATTAGACATCATGGGCGGGTAAATTATCACTACTGCGAGGCTACAGTAGAACCAAAGGAATGACTGTAAACTGAAACACAAACAGAGCTGATACAAATCGCAAGTCCCTAGAAAAAATACATATATGAGCATATTTAATAAGATTTGCTTTTCCTGTACATGAGGTGTGCATGCCTCATGTATCTGAAAGGTATTCTAAAGATTTTAATTATGTATTTTTACTGAGGCAATGTCAGAAAAGCTGTCGATTGCGTTTGCAGTCTATGAAAACCGCTTTAGGTATGTTTACAATAATGAGACATTAGAATATAAACATTTTGTTTACTGGTAGTTAATAGCTCTTTCTTAATTCTCCATTTTCCCTGAGTCTGTTTATGTGTGGGAGTTAAATAAACAGATGGACTCTGTGAAAGGATAGGGAATGCAAAAGGGAACGCAGAATAAAACTCACACTGCAGCATAAAAATAGGCTACAGATGACAAAGAGAAGAAAAATCATTATTCATGACAAAAAAATTACTCTAACGGTTTGAAATCTCACAAAACATACTCTGAGGCTTCATTAGGAAGGAACACATGTCGGCTGTACATGGCAGAGGCACATATGCCCAGGATTCATCAATTATGCAATTATTACAACCCAGTGCTACTGAACAAGTCCTTGTATACAAGTATACAAACATATTATAATTGCAGACCTGTTTCATCACAAGGGAAATCTACAGACAGCTGATGAAAACAAACTCATCATTTCTCTCTGACAGCTTGACTATAGATGCATGATGTTCAAACTTTTCTGTCTGTCTTGCTCACACTACCGCAAAGGATTTGGTGTTAAATGCCAAAAGAACACAAATAATTTGCAGATATTTGTCATTTATTTTCACCAGAGCTGAGTAATAAAACAATAACAACATATATCATGATTTACACGCAAACAATATTAATAGAAAATATGTCCAACAAAACAAAACAAAAAACCTAATCAATAATTTACTATATCCACTGATATAAAACTCTTATACTATTATACATTTTCAGCCATCACCCAGCCCTAATATTTTACATATTTGCTTACAAAAAGTCACCTCCAGCAATCAGTCCTATAATAAACATTGTATTCACCTACTTTCCCAAACCTTGTGTCAGAACAGTTCTGTTTCATTTTCCTCTTTAACTAATGCACCCACTGTCAACTAATGATTTGACTACTCTAATTTGTTTCTTTATTGACAAAGATGCAGAGCTTGGAGCAACCCTGAGCCCACAACAAATGGATAAGCGTACTTCTTAGCTGTGAGCTAACACTGACACCCACTTAACCTCTATGGTAAATGTCAGTATAATACACAACAGACAACATAATCGATCACTAGACAATGACCTTTGGAGTTCAAGAGTATAGATAATGCTGATAATTGTATTAGAATGGTAACAGTTGATTATTTTGCTCCAGAACAAACTAGGGTGTCTCAGCTTGTAGTGTTTGCATGCAGTGACATTTGAACTAGAAAGATCAAGAAAGAGGGAACTTTTTGAAGAATGTGAAAAAACATTCTGCCTGAAACTAAAGGCCTAACATCTCTTGGAAGATTGCAGTTCGCTTGCCATCTTTGGAGCTTTAAACTAAAAGATCTTATTCAGAGATGTGACAGCGTTATAACAATTTTGTTCAAACCTTTTTAAAGATAATTTCACGCAATAATCTGAGACCTTATAGCAGGACTCTGTGAGAATAAAGCTTAGCTACTATCACAACAAGCATTAGCTCAATATCTATAAAATCGACAGTTATACCCATTTTTGTGGTTGCTAGGATAACTTCGATTAGTAATCAGGTAGAGATGTTTATCCGGTGATTCTGGATTGAGAGTTTCATCAAATTCCGTTCACTGGTTCATGAGATATTTTGCTAACACTACAATAAACTTAAAACACATGCATTTCTTAGCTACGTGAGCTTCTACTCTATATCATACAAAGTGAGAAAAAATAAATCCATAAATCAAACTATCTTAAACTGTTTTTTACATTTATTGCTCCCAGAAATAACAAACAAATTTCTTTGCAAGCCCAAACTAATTAATAATCCCTGAAATATATGTATGAAAGTAACAGTTCTGAATAGTAGAATAAACAGTTCTGAGTAAAATAGGTACAATCAGTTGATTAAATGTGATTGGAAAAAACAACTTTTTGCGAATATCTATTAATGTGAAGGTCTCTGTCTTTATATTTACTCCATTTCCTACTATAAGAAAAAAATTAATCAATTAAATATTAGTTTTCTCTATTTAAAAAATATGCCCATTTTACTGGTTGTTATGCCTGTGCCAGTCAAAGCTCTCACACACAATAAAAGCTTTACAGTCTCAAGGGAGTATGAAAAGAAGATTATCACCCCAGCCAGTAAATAACAACACTCATTATCAACAATTATCTCAAGAGGTTTGAACCGGATCCAGGTTTGACAGCCCTGGTGTAGGTCCGGTTGTGTTTTAATGGCCGTGAGCTCTGCTTGTCCAGGGTGGACACACTTTGCCTGAATTCACAGCCAAAGTACAACGACTTGGCCCAGTAGTCTCTAACTGCTGATTCTCTGCCCTAATCCTGGAGGAATTTCCTTCCTGATCCACCATGCAATCAGAAGCATCTGCAGTGTCCAGTGTGCCAGAAATGTTTTTTGCTTCTTGCAATTGCACACTGATATGCCTCAGCATCTGTCAGGACAACACTCATGCCAGGGAAAGTGTGCAGCTGTGCACCTGTCAACTCAGACACAATTTCTTCTTTGGAAACACAAACCACCAGAGAGTGCTCTGCACGGAAGGGTGGAGAGTAAGCAAGTGCCTGAGCACTACTGAGGTGAGCTGTCACCAGCCGTGACCCGACATAATCCATCTCTCAAGTGACAAAGGCATATCATAACCAGTCGGTAGAGTTAACAGAAACCGGTTCCCTCAGCTCAGGACTTCAAACGCCTCCTGAGATGTCAAATGGAATCTGGAACAATTTGAGTTATGACAGATTTTGTTTCAATCTGAAGGCGCAAACACGCTGAGAATTATTTTAATTAAATGAATAAAACGCTTTGATGTGAAACCACCAGACAAGATAATTTATCTCACTCCTCCTCTGCAGAACATGCACAGCTTCAGCCGCACTGTAGTTTCTGACATGGTGACTGAATAAGTAGCAGCGTGATGAAGAAATTTCTAGTGAATTACAGAGAAAAATGCCCATGTTTTACCAAAAAATGCTGTAGTTAAATAATAATCCCAAGCTAATTTCTAGAAAATCCACCAGCTGTACGTAATGCCATGCTGAATTTAATGCTGATAAAACTGCTATTATTTAATTTCTCTTCCACCGTTTTGAACAAAGGTAATACACAACCATGTTGCACAGTCTCAGAAAATTAAAGTGGGGTGTGGGGAAATAGAACGGAGGTATGATAAGTGTGGACAGGAACAAGCGAGCGGCAGATGACATATGTACTTGGAAAACATAATTAGCAAAAATGGTTGTCATGTACTTCTATCCTACTGCAGTGCAGAGGACAAAGCCCCACAGAATGCAGAACACATATGCATTGGAATAAAAGGCAATCCCATTGGGTTTTCTACTAATACTTTATACATGCTGAATGCTGATTGTGTGCAGAGCAGCTATAAAAAGACCTTTAACACTGTTTTACAAAAGCACTATAGGGCATGGGCTAAGTGTCAGAAGGAAAGGACAAGTCAAAGTTATCACAATTTCACCCACACTGCTTTTATCTAAAGTCTAGTTCTGAATTTGTGCAGATGAAAGACTGCATTTCAAATAAACTCCTGAGCTGCAAGTATTTAAATTACTCTCACAATGACAAGCATGGACAGGCAGAACTGTATAAAGCCTGTTATCCTATTTTGCATAGAGGAGTAGCTCCTCAAGTTTGCCTAAATGCATCGAATTAGCAAACTAAAGTGACTCTTCTTCAATTTTTAAAGCACAATTACTGTCCCAGCCACAGTATGTGAAAAACTGAATAAAATATGCAAGTTGCGACCTGTCCAGGGTGTACCAAAATTCTGTGCTGTAATTGGATGTGATGGCTTCTAACGCAAAGAGCTGCTGCAACAAAGAGTCTGAGGCAGTTGGAAAGAAATGTTTGTATTATTTGTTGAGGTATACTCTGCTCACAAAATTAAAGCTAGGGTTGGTAATTTTGGAGAGCTAGCAAGATTTGCAAACGGCAGTTCCTCTAAGCGCCACCCCTCCTCCCCCTCCTGTCAATGCTCCATTCCAAGCCACGCCCCCACCATGATGCACCAATTCATCTGGCAATACTTGATTTTTTTGTGTTCAGTCTTTTTCAAAGTATCATGATTTATGATGAAATTCTACAGGCTGCATGCTGAGTGTGCTTCTCTGGTCCAAATAGATTATAGCGGTATATAATGTTTCCAAAACCGCTCAGAGATTTTCCAGTAAATCAAGCATGGATTTCCAGACATGATTTATATGCATTCATTTTCAAGAAAAGCATCCGTTTTTAGAAACTGGGTTAATTTCAGGTGAGCTGGGTATGAGTTAAAGGAAAAATCTTTCCTTATTATTGATTTCACAACAAGCTTTAACCTAATGATCACCTCAAAATCACAGTCTAATCTAACATAGAATAAACATTCATAGTCTTTAAAAGCACAAAGCAATTCATAGTTATTATAAATGCCCTCTATTCCCAATGTTCCCCTAAAGAGGCAAATGTTGAGAAGAAAAAGAAAAACGGTATTATAATAGCCCTAATGATGACACCATCTATTCCGACTTCACTACACCACTTATCATTCATTTCCACTCGTGCGCTGCAGTAACACATATCACAGCGTGAAAATGTGTGTTCGAGTCTAACCCCACGTTTTCAATTTGCCTTCGGTTTCCGTGAGTATGCACTTCTATCTTGGCATCTTCCTCAAAACCCTGTGGTGTTAAGATTTCCACTAATCCACACTGGTCCTTCCCAACTGAGACACACACATGATACTCTACCTCAGCAATATCTCCCCTCTTCTGCCTCCCCTCTCTTTTCCTCAGGCCATCCTCGGCAAGAAAGAAAACACTGCCAGCACCAGGTGTAAGGTATCTGCTCTGCATCATTTTAGCAGACACTGGAGAATGTAAAAGAATGAAATGCACACATAGACAAGAGTAGCGGATTTATAGGAAGGAATTTAGAACAATTGGAAGGTAAAACATCATAAACCAGGAGGGTGTAACATAGGAAGTGGGTTAAAAGAGAGACAGCAGTTGAGAAGGAAAAAGATCAAGCTACACATGCTCTTTGAGGTGCAACAGGCTGCACAACACTCCTTGGCCATCTCCAAGAGATTCTCTGAGCAAACAAAGTCTTTTGACTCAAAAAGAAACTGATACAGTCACAGTCTCTAAATCCTTGACTGGAACTGCCAGGGGTCTGAAAGTTTTCCCGTACAAACTGAGTTTATAAGGGCAAAGTCAAAGAGGCCCAGTAGTCTTAATGGAATAAAACAGTCTTGAGCAAGATACATGAGCTATAACACATAGCAAAACTCATCCTAGCATTTTTTATTATGTGTTTGGGTAGAAATGGCATGCACAATTGTTTTTTCTGAGTTTCTAAAAAAAAAGAAGCCTATTTTGTTGTAGGTTTGCAGTTGATAAGGGCAGAAGTAAAGCATGTCCTGGCAGGGTCATCAACAAAGTGAATATATGGGCTTCACACTTCAAAAAGGAAACATCCATATGAAGTCACAAGAACTAGTCAGTTTTCAAGCATATAAACAAATCACCGAACAAACTAGTTTGTATTCTTCATGGCCTCATCCTTTTTACTATCCTTCCACAAAAGGAATTCTACTGTGACACGTTTCCTGAGTTTTACTGCTTCCATCTCTGTGGTTTTTATTCATCAGCCCAGTGACACACACATTGAAAAATAAGGATGTCAGAACACACAGCTAAATTGTGGCAGGGATGAGACAGGTTGAAGACAGGACAGGTTGTGTCCTGCAGCTTTGATCAGCCCTTAAGGACAGACAGAGTGACTGCTGAGGCCATGTCTGTACTTTGGCCAATTCATCTCCCTGCTGAGAGAGGACAGGAGAGACTGAAAGGAAACAGATGGAGAGTGGAAAGTGGAGGTTTAATGATTACTCCAGAGAAAAGGTGGAGTCCCTTAGAAAAGAGGACGTATAATGACATATTTTGGTTCGGGTTTTAATGGGCCCTTACTAATTAAGACATTGCCACGTTATGCTTCTAAAGCCATGGTAATGAGATGAAGAAGCAGAAAGCATGGGGACCAGGAACAGCCATGTGCTGAACACTGTCATTTCAATGTGTCACTCGTGAAGCCTGAGTGATGAATTAGGTGAACTTTTGTCTCGCTGGCACCTGGCCACTGTTTGTCCTCTAAGGGTCTTGGTCGCCAAAATGTGTCTGAGTTCCAAAGCGGGTCCTCAGGGTGCTCCAGTAACACAACAGCCTGTTTCACTATTGTACCATATGTTTGCGACTGGGGTGGCTTTTCTGTCTCCAGATGTGCATGTTTGTATGTGTAAGAGTGGTTTCCTCATTTGAACAAATTCATTCATAAGCCAAGTATTTCTGTCTCCAGTCTGTTCTGTATCCTGCAAATTCTCCAAGGTGAAGCAACAGCAGCAAAATTAACCTGTTGAAGCTTTTGTAATAAAAAAAGAAATGAAATGGAAACAGAAAAATCTTTTAAATTTGGCAAAAAAAAACTTAAGAAAAGAGAGTAATTCAGAATAAACTACGGAGCATAAATCACAATGTTATGACTATCCATTAAAATACCACACAACAGGAGCCACAGATGGTAAGCAAATGTAGAGAAGTCGATGCATGCAGTACATAACATGCAAGTGTTCTCAAGGAAAGGGTTGGTTTGCATTTGTTGTGGGTGTGGATAATAAAGTTCTGAAATTTGTGCATGACAGATATAAAAGACATGACTTTGATGACAAAAGGCCTCCACTGAATACAGGGCAACTCAAGTGTCAGAATCAGTCCGATCTCTCATAACTCAGCCCACTTTCTCAGCGGCTTTATGTGCAAAATGCCAGGTCTCCTTTTCTACACCAGAGCACTTAGCTTTAATGCACATTAATTACCTGACACAGAAGCAGATATTAAAGGGTAAGGTGTAACAAATAGGTGGGAGGTTAGTATAGACATCATCCAGTGTAAAATAAGCTTAAGATTAAACCCAGACAGTGGATTTAAGATGCTGGCTTAGTCACTTTCCAATTCAAGATACTTAAGTTGTTTATCAGTCGTCCCTGGAATAGAACCAAGCCATTTGTTAAAACAAAAGAAATAGTTTTTGAAAAAAATACTAGTGTCTGATTAATCATACAGAGCAGTGCTTCTGCTTGTCCATTAACTTTACTTCTTTTCAGTGAGTCAGCTAACAAACCCTGAAAAAATAAATGAAAGGTCACAGTTTACTGTTCATTTATTTTGGTTATTTAATTTGTGATACTAAATTAGCCCATGAATACAATTAAAATGCTGCAATATGTTTATCTCCCTTTTATGTGTACACAGCATATACTGTAGATTGTAACAGATAAGCGAC
>JAVKLF010000011.1:15608522-15620684 GCA_034783495.1 Millerichthys robustus | reverse complement strand
TATTATTTGATGCCTTCATAATGCTACAAAAGGGCAGATAACACCTGTAAGATCCTTTTATTCATATATTAGAGTAAAAGAAAAAGACTGAATGAATAAAAGAGTTGTGTTGACAGTCATAATAATGTGTTCCCACAGGTATGTGTGCTGACATGATACGTTCTCTTAGTAAAGCGTAGTGTTACATTGGTATTGTATTCCAAGTGTTTATCTTTTAGCAGCAGGATCCCTTCTTTGATGGGTTACTGACCAGCTTGACTGTCTTCTCTTTCTGTTTGTCCTCTTGCTCTTTCAGAATTCTGAAAACAGAACCAATAAAGAAATAAAACATCTGGCAAAACACTGTGAGGTTGTCAAGATCGCTCTTTGTCAGTCATCTATGAAATTTGTCCTTTGCAGTTACTACTATAGACTGTATTCGGTTTGTGTACTTTGAAAGCAATTAAGTTGAATGTTGCTTTGTTATTTGTTATGCAAGTAGCAAAAAAAAGGAAAAAAAAACATACTAAATAGTTATTTAATCTAAAAAAGCTTGACGCTAGTAAAAGCAATAAGGGTTTGTATGTTCACTGAAAAAACTTAACAGCAAGCAAAAACATCAAATGGCCATAAAAGAAAAAAACACTACAAACAAGAGATGCTAATCCAACATTTAAATTAGTAATTGAGTAGTAATTGATTTTTTTTGTCCAAAAAAGTTGATTTTTATGTTAATTAAACACACACAAAACAGTTTTGCTCACCTGGCCATAGACACCATAGATTCCATTACATTGCATCCAGAGCATGCACTGCATTCATAAAAGGTCATCTGACAGCTCTTTAAATAAATAAACATAAAAGAGGAGATGATGGCAAAAGAAAAATGCCTGATAATGGAAATGACAACAAGTAAGCCCACTAGGATTCTTCCAGTTACTGTCTAAACAGTACAATCCTGAGAGTATTTTTTAAATAATTCACATATAATCCCTGATTATGTAGTTGGTTCCTTAATTTATAGAAACCAACCCTGCACTGTATTGATTGTTGATCTGAACGGAAACAAACCTTGGCTAGTTTTTCACCCACTTCCTTCTGAACTTCTCTCTCCGTCTCTTTGTCTGTTTTGTTTCCCAAGAGCATGATGGCTATGTCCTCACCTGCACTTTCCTGTAAAATAAGAAAAAGAACCAGCCCACATCTAAGGAAATTGTTTTTTTTTAAGTAGGCAAAGAACTGAGCAATATTTGCCTCGTTTCTCCGTACAAATATTGTTGCTTTATAGTCTGTATTTGTATCAGGGTAAAACCTGATAAGAAACAAACAAAATCACATCTACAAGTGCCTCCTGTAGAGTTTATCATTGTGTTACCTTGACACTTGTCAGCCACTGCCTGACAGCTGTGAAACTTTCCTGGGAAGTTATTTCATAGATCACAATCACACCATCAGCTTTGCGAAAAAACTGCTTGGTGATGCTCCGATACCTGCAGGAAGACGAGGGAAAATGTGGAGTAAATAAGCAATGTTCTGTGCTTAAACTACATCTTAGAATAAACAGGCACCATGTTTCCACAACAGAACTTAATTATTTTGTATCCAATAGTGCCCAACTGAGTTGTTATACCTTGTATTCTGTTTGTGTGCTTAAATCTCACCTCTCCTGTCCTGCTGTATCCCACATCTGCAACGCCACCTTGCTGTTGTCCACAGTTATTGTTTTTACACTGTAGTCTATACCTGTTTGCAAAGATTAAAAGTCAAGACAATGCAAATAGCTTTTTTATTGGACATATTCAATAGGAATATAATTGTTATACTAACACTGATACACAGAAGTTTTAAAAGTTGTGTGGATGAACATATACAGAACCACGTCTTAGGTCAAGGGGAAACAAAAACATTGTGCTACACAAACACACACCGACAGTGGCTGAAGTGCCTGGGTGGAAACGGCCATCACAGAATCTTTGAAGGAGTGAGGTCTTTCCAACGCTGGAGTTCCCCACCAGGATGATCTTGAAGAGACGATCAGGTGCTGAAGGACCACTTTCTTCCTGAACAAACAGCAAATACAGGAGAAGAGATGAATGGCTATGAGAACACCTATGAGACAGTACGTCTAACTTGTTTAAACTTTATGTTCAAGACAAAAATCACAGAACTACACGTTATCAGACCTGACATCCATAAGGTTTATCAAACAGTGTTTCTTTCCTTACATTTATGCTGTTTTCCTTGCCAACAGGTTGGCCTCTTGGAGATGATGGAATCGTTCTTTCCTCCACACTTCTTGCGGACTGTTGCTGATGGAGCGGTGATGCCTGATCATAAATATAACTTGTATCAAAGTCGGAATTATCTTCATTTTCTGAGTCCTCCTCCCCTTCAGTACACTTTTGAAGTAGATTCTGGGTCTGAGTGGCATTCAGCAAATGGGGGAGGTGGTCCTCCTCAATTGAGATGATCCTTCGGAGGTGTCCACTCGCCTCTGCTGGGAAAGATGACTGGTATGTCCCATTAATAAAGGTCAGCCTCTTGGAGACGGAGGTCAGCTCCTCCTCATCTACACTGCAATTACAAAGAGAAATCACAGAACAACACTGCAATGGTAATAATGTCATGTACATGCTTCATTCTATACAACACATTTTGAAACATTTGTGACCTTTATATCAGTTCTTTATAGTTTACCTTTTGAAAACATCTGGGTTTGAGAGTTTCACACCATCAATGGAAAGCCTCTGCTTCAAAGCTGGTATTTTATTATTCTTTGGTTTCTACAAAATAAAAAAAGTTATACTTAATATTGTTTATCATTTACCTAAGTTTAGGGATTGCATTCCTTACAAATTAAATATGTGAAGTTTTAAAACAATGAAAGAAACAAAACTTTCATTTTTTTAGTAAATGCATGATAAAACACGACAAACACACACACACCTGGTAGCACACGTCTCTTTCATCTCGCAAATGTTTGTTCATTTCCCTGTAAAAAATAAAGGAATGACATAAAGAAGAGATTTTTTTGTTTTTACAAATTTGTGTATAGCTCGTTTTAAATCATTTTTGATATGGTGACGTAACATGCAAGCTTTGTTTCAAACTACGTTATCTCAAAAGAAATAATAGCATCACTAGAATGGATTTTATAGAATTATATTTGTAGAGAGCAATTTGTATTGGATTTATAGCTTATTTAACACCCGGGGAATTACAAAGTCACATTGCAGTCAGTATAACTACGCCTTCAGCACACTTGTGCATTCCACTATGAAAAATGTATCCTTTGCTTCGCTGAGTTTGATTCTTCATGTCTCCTTAAATAAAAATGGAAACAAATAAAGCATGAGTAATACAAGAGAGAGAGAAATGTGAATAGAAAAGCTTAAACTATTAAAATATACATCCCTTCTTTGTGCAGCTCTAAAATCCTTTCAAAAGGGCATGGTGTGTGGGGCTGGGAAATCTTTACATAAACTCACCTCATATAACTTATAAATTCACACATTTAGATCCTAACCCTTTATATTTATATTATATTTGTGTCTCCTTAAAAAGCATTTGTTAGATTCTAAAAATCCTCAAGAGCAGAAGGGGAAATATTTTAAAGAGCCAAAATTCAAAGTAAGCAAAAGTAACCTTTAACAGGTTGTGCTAAAATTCACTTTCTGCTTTTTGCGCTAATTTTAAATCAATATCCAGCTGACTGATAAAATGTCATCTGCAATGAAACAAGTTTAAAAGTTTGACTGGTGATCAAATGACAGAATTACAACCTTTATAAGTTAGACGTGTTTTGCGAAGGTTTTGTCACACAGCTTCTTTCAGTTTTGTAACAATTTTCTATTAAAGCTGACAAGACATTTTAAACTAAACGTACTGAAGCACAAGAGCTAAAGGGCAAGAAAGTGGGTGAAATGATCAAAATGACACGAAGCATAAAAATCGATCCCTCTGCTTTGTGCTGGATCGCTGCACTGTTATGAGATGAATCACCACCTGAGATGAAACTCTATTTTCCACGCCATTACTGCACTGACTTACAGACATTCTAAGTTTATAACTAATTTAAACCACTAATAAGAGCAGCAACCTTGACATTCTGTTTTACTTGACATTTTTTTCCTAACAAACATTTTTATATTGAGACATACCTTAACAGGTCCAGCTGTTTCAGAAGACTTGCTCGCTCCCTCTGCAGTCCCTCAGTAAGCCTGTATATCTCCCTGTATCAAATGACAGAATACATAGTTTACAGTCCACTTTGTGTTTATTCTTATGACAAATGTAACCTCCTGTCTGCAACAGCAAACAGGCTTAAATCAGAGGCAACCGGACTTTAGATCAGTTCTTTTTATTAAACGTTTCGACACATATCCAGGAGTCTTTGTCAATAATATTTTCATAAGCTTTAATCCAATATGGTTTTGAACTGAATGGAAACACAGCTACTCACAATTCACTTTGCTTTCTGTGAATGATTGTGTTAATTCTTCCATCACTCACATTTCTTTCTTTTCATAAAGTCGTGTGGACTCTTCCTGCAGTAGACTCAGCTGCTCCTGAGTCAGTGTCAGTTCTTGGCTGACGTGCTCCAGCTCACGAGCCAACTCGTCGTTTGTCTGTTTTAGCTTCACATTCTCCACTCTGGTCACATGTTGCTCACTATGCAGTTCCTGGCACTGACACTCCAACTGGAAATTGATAAGGGGTAAAAAAAAAAAAATAAAACAATATTGAACTTAGAAAATAGCCTTATTTGTGACAGAAAATCTCATTTTTAGGTGCGCAAAGGTATTGGAGCATGTGACTGATGAGTGTTTTTTGTTGCTCAGGTGTGTCCTATTATGTTGGTGAAAGCCTGGAAAAGCATTGCAACGGATGAATAAAAAAAAATTTTGTTATGTCACTGGATCAAATGTTATTGATGTTTTTGGTTATTGCAAGCAAACAATTTGCAACTAGATCTGAAGTATTTATTTTTATTCATTTTAAGTCTATTTGTCCCAATACTTTTGCTCACCGTTTTTTTTCTGTTACAAACAAGGTTATCTTCTATGCTATGTATCCAATCTACTTGCAAACACTGGGTAATTAAAGCTGAACTGTTGCTCTCATCTCATTTTCATCTTTTGATGTCAAACTGAAACATTTCCAGTTTACAGGAAAAGTACAGGTAACAGCTTCACTGTTCCAATACTTTTAAGAAGGGAGTGTCGAACAGAAAAGATGCATTAGTGCAGGAGCATGCTGGGCTCAACTCTATCATTGTGCTATATGCCATTTTTATGGGTGAGTTGACGATTACAAGGTGCTAAATCACTTACCACATCTTTACGACATTCTGTTATCGGTTATCCTGTTTAATGCGTCATGCAAGTTTGTTTAAGGGATCACTGACAAGAAAATGTATGCTTTCTCGTTCCCCTTTCTTTCAACTGAAAATAAAAATGCATCCTGGGAAAATTAGTCTAAAAGTTTCCACTCACCCGTCTCTGTTTTTGGAAGAGTTGGTCTACCTCCTTCTCCTTACTGGACAGCTGCAGCTCCAGGTCTTTACTCTGGGACAGAAATCGCTCATAGTCCTTGAGCCCAGTTTGCAAAGGTAGATGAACATGTAAAATAAATGGTTTGATAATGTGAAGAAAGATGATTGTCTTTAGGGAGAATCTCAGTAGCTAAATTATACCTGCAGTACAATCCTGTCTTTTTCGCTTTTTATTTGTTGCTCCATTTCATCATACAGGCGCTGGATTTCATCATCATGTGTTGCAGCTTTCCTACAAGCAACATTCAGATATGACAATATATTACCAGGGAAATAAGGCTTTTGACACGTAACAAAAATCAGCAACAGAAGAACATGAAACCTAGCAATGACTACATAGAAAATGCATCTTTATTGTACACAGTTTAGGAATAACTTTATAAAAAACAACTTGCAAATAATGTTGCAATCCGGTAATAAAGTTTCAATTTTCCAAATGAACCCAATAGAACAGACATATGCTCAGACCTTTTGAGAGCACTTTCCATCTCCTTCTTCTCCTGATTGGCCTCCATGATTTGGGTTGTCACTCTGGCCAGAAAGTGCTCAAATGTTGACAGAAGGTGTGGTTCATCCCGGCGGAGCTGGGCCCACAGATTGCGCACTTCAGCGGGACTGATGAGTTAGTATTGAAATCATATTAAAAATAAAAATTAAAAATTATGACAAGCATTTTTTTATGGCAACATTACAATTGTGACTGGCTATTTTCAGTTAAAAAAAAGTAAAAATAATTTTATTAACAATTCATTTTAATGTTAGAAATGCAATTCTAATAAAACTTGTAAGCAAAAAACCCTTTTAAATTAACACAAAAAAAAAAGATTGCTCATAAAAGTAGCAGAGAAAGACTTTGGTTTTTATAAAGAAATGGGTCATTTTTTTATTCATTTCAAGCTTAGTTATGGCAAATTTATTGCAGACTTAAAAACACTGTCAAGGTGTGTAAAGATATAAAATCGACCTTATAACAAGCAACACTAATACCACAAGGACACAAACAAACAGTACTCACTTTTCCAAAATGCTGTTGGCTCCAAGGTTGTCCATAAGCATGCAGAAATGCTTTTCTTCCTCTTCTTTGTCTTCATCTTCCTTTGCGTCCTCCTCCCACTGCGACTGGTAAAGGACTTCTGGCAGGGACTTACTGGGATTTTTCCCACCCGTGCTTTCTTCTACAGAAATCCTCCGGCCAAACAAAAATGCACCTATTTTTAAAAAATAAAAAAGAGCTTAGGTGTACAGAAAAAATACTGGTGATTTTAGTAGGAATGTTTCAATTTGATCTGGCGTTAAAACCTACTAAAGCCAGAGGAGAACTCGTCCAAGGTGAGGTATCCATTACTGTCAGAGTCAAGAGTGTCAAATACGTTCTCCAACTCCTCTGCACTAAGAGGAAGCTCACCATTTAGTCTCTGTTAAACAGGGCACAAACAGAACTGCTTTTAAACAAACTTTCAAGGCCTCTACAAACGGTGTAACTATAACAACTGCTGCGATTTTTTTGTGCAGAGGCAATCGTTTGCCTGAGAACAGTCACTGTTTAACAAACTGTACTTAGAGAGTTACATTTACTAAAAAGCAGCCTCAGAAATTTGGCAACTTTGCAGAAACCAGATTCCTCTGGATACACAGCCGAAAAATGACAAAATGCCGTCATGTTATTTTAAACGTTATACTTTCAAAAAACAGAATTGGTCAGTGAAGATGCAAAGGAGTCTTGCTTAAACATTTTAATTGAACACTAAAGTGTTTGTTGCAAATCATAACACTTCCACTCTTTTCTGAGCATGGGGTTTGGATTTGGCATAGTTGCTCTTTAAAGAAAAGATTTATTCAAATTATTGTGATTCCAAAAACCTGACCATGTCAAAATTTCTTAAGACTCGTATCCAGAAAAGTCAACACAGACACGCCTATATAACCTGCTTGGTTTCCATACAGTGTTTACACTGCTGGAAATGTTGACTGAAGCCACCCTTACAATCCAGGGTTGGGACACAAAAAGGATATCATCTGCTTAAGACTATCAGCTGTTCTTGTAAAGTGTTATCTGTCCAAAACACAGCCTTTCAGTCAACATACAGTAAAGCTATCCCGTTAAAGGTCCTGGTGTAAAATCAAACTTGTGAAAATGCAGCACAAAGGACGGATACTGTCCCTTTTAAAAGTTGACTAAGATGTATTGCAGTTAGTTGCACGTTTAATTTGTGATTCCATGTACTCAATAAGTGCTGCTTTTTATTAAAAGTTTGTGTACTTCAGTTTAAATTGTCATATCAATAATGACCAGTACAATTAGATATTCTGTTTTTGAGTGCATTATGGTGTACAACTAATCAAAGCTTATTCTCTATGGGTTCGTCCTCCTTGAAGAGAGAACCTTGTAGTGCCTCATCAAAGGGTTAGATGAATATTCATCAGGCGAGTGAATCAATAATTATGTGAAGGGTGTTTTTGTGATTAAGCTCCTACATGGCCCTCTGTGTGTCGGTCTCTTTCATGTTGCAATGCTTCATGTTAATGTGCATGTGATATCCATGTCCAGTTCAGCATCATTAATAGGTGTACAGAACATCCCTGGATTGTGTTCTAGATGAATGATGAGTGGTGATCTCAACAAAACCATAACAATATGAATGTGATGCCTCAAATATTATTTAAAAAAATACTTCACATAAAGAGCACACAAAAAAGTGTTGAGAAGTTATCAAAGTTTGAAGTAATTATGAATCTCTGCTGTTTGTAGTAGTATACCTTTAAAAAGGTTTATTTTTTTCTTTGCTCGTAATTTTTTGTCTTTGCTGGTTAAAAGCACCTTGACTTCAGTTTGCATTTAAAAACGCTATACAAATCAAACTGAAAAGAAATTTAAAAAAACAGCATTAAAATGATCTGAATCAATGCAATGAAACAAAGGAAACACACATTTAAAAAACAGAATTTAAACTATGACAGTAACCTCTTCATCAGCAGCCTCACCTGCATGTCCCGCCGAGTGATGAAACCCTTGTTTTCAGTGTCACACATCTGGAAGAACTCATGGGTCTTCTCCAGGACAGTGTTCTGTGCCACATCCTTGTTCCCGCTCCTTTTCAGGTCACTCTCATGTGCACTCTTTTTGACGTTGCGCTCTTGCTTTTGCCATGCTGTCTTAGGTAAGGTATTGTCTGTGGTATTGATGGTGGCAGCAGTAAAAGCTGCCATGGCTTTGGCACGTGTATTAGTAAAAAGGAGTTTGTCCGTGTCCTTCACGTGAGCAAGCTACAAACAGGAGGAAAAAGAAAAGCGAGCCTAGAGAAGTCGAGCTTCAGCCTGCTGTGCAGCTGAGGCTTTCATCAATGTCACCGACTGTCATCTCTTAGCAACCAGCTCTATAACTAGTAGATGAAACCTATGAGAGACACAAAAGAGTGTTCAGTTACAGCTGCTTGTCCAATAAATACAGGACAGTCAAGACAATATTGTTTAATAAAATATAGCAGACATAATGGTTTTGTATGAAAACTGCAAAAACAAAAGTTGTTTAAAGCTAATAAAAAAAGAAATAGTCTTGTACTTTTGAAAACATGAAACAACCTCTTCTTATTCTGTTCAAAAGTAACGTGCACCCCACTGTCATCTGACAAGTTAAGCTGAAAGAAAGTTGTGGTTTATTGACCAATGTGAGTCATATCTGTGGCTTCAGAGCAAATGTATGCACTGGTTTGGAAGAATGACTAACTTGTGTCCCGCGGAAATTTGCTTGATCAATTCATGAGCATCATAAGGTTTGTGATGAACCATGCATTTGTAAATATGGTGAACAAGTATTAAAAAAAATAAAATCCCCACCCACCCACACACAAAAAATTTTAAAACATCTGATACAACAATATTTCAGTTAAACTGGTATCCTAAATGAATACTGCCTTTTTTTAAATCACCATTTCCTAAACAATTTCTTTAATTTTCTAAAACTCTCATTTCTAAAGGCAGATTTGCAATGCTTTTTTAAGGTGAGACACAAGATACTTTCTTTCCTAAATGTCTTTTACAAATATAGTGCTTGCAGGTTCTTCCCAAATTCTTTACAAGCATTAAAAGTTAAACAAGAGAAGTCAAACAACACAAAGTGAGCAAGTCCAGGTTTGAGCGAGTTTTTTTTCTCCCTTTTGCCATCTTTGTGTTGCTTGTGGTGTACCACTTTTAGTTTACTTCAGAAATTCAAATTTAAAGCTGAAAGCTGAATCTGTATTTTTGGGACACTAATGAGTAATTTGGAAAGTATTGCTTTAGAAACTCGCATAACAAGATCTAACAACCTTGTGGTTAAAAAAAAAAGAAGTTTTATTTGCTCCCAATCTGCAAATTGTCAATTACAAACTGTCCAGTCAGTAAAATATTGCAAAGAAGTGTATGAATTGTGTTAACCACAATGAATCTACAATAAAAGGTGGGGCAGTGAAACGTAACTAGAATGAACATGGATGACTTGAAATGTGTCTGAATGCAAAAACAAGTTTGAAATCTTAGTCTACCAAATTCATCTAAACTCAATTTTCCTAAGACCTCAAGTTTCTTTGCTGTTGCATGCTGCTTTGCATACATGCATACCTTATCTTTTATAGGGCTCGACAGTCAGAAGCATTGTGGGCAAAACCACAAAGACACATTTCGCTCTAGCCATGATCAAAACAGGCGTTTGAAACAAAGACGTCATGTCTTTGTCCTCCCCCCCTCAAACTAGGCCAAAGCTCACTATCAGAAATAAGTTTTTATTTTCCATTTTACTTTTTAACAAAAGCTGGATCATCTTTGACAAAATCTCAAAGAAGCTGGGAAGCCTTACAGCCTATAAAAGGATCAGACTTCATTAGTGTTCCAAGATAGATTTTTTTTCTTCAAGGCATTTATTTGAACGAATACACCTGCAGAAAACAGAGCTGCTACGTCACTATTTTGGACCTACTTTTAATTTGTTTGTTTCATTTAAGTCATTCTGTTTCTTTACCAGATCACCAATCGCTGCAAGACTCTATAGATATGAGACAGGCAAGGGGGAAAAGAAAACACTCAAACATCTAGCCTACAAACAAACCTACCTCTTCCCTTCAGTCAAAGACGCCACATGAATCATTGTAGACCATGCACAATAAATAAAAATTACACACCTGCCGAGTGCTTTTTAATCGTCTTGTTCAAAAAAGGGCATAAAAGTGACAAAGAAACAAACAGAAAACATTTAAACAGCGCTAACAGGTTTCACAAAACACGTGTGACAAATAGAAAACATTCGCTTCTTCCACCACATTTAGAAACTTCCTGTTACAATAAAGCAACCCTAACGTTGTCGAATTGTGTAAACAAACTGAAACTGCTCTTTTAGTTGCGTGGCATTACTTCCCTCGAACACACAGCTTCCAGCAACTTGTAGCCTCCTTTCAGGTTACAAAGCAACAGCAAAAGTGTATCGCGAGGTTCATTAGGCCTAATCTAAAAGTGCTCAGCTGAAGTGACGTTAATGTAAACACCGGTAAATAAAAAAGTTAAATTCAAGATGTAGGAGTTTACTAACTTGCTCTGTGACGCCCGTATCCGCTTCTTCGTAACTTTGCTGTTTCCAGGTGGTGTCGCAGGTCTGAGTGCAGGAATGTGTCACACAAACTAAGTGACCGAGCAAATTTTAGAGGGTGGAGCTTCAATTGGACATCCGCGGTATCCATGGCAACACTGACACGACACGGAAGACTATCCAACTTTGGTCAGGAAAACTTTCGAAAACAGCGATCTTTATCTTTAGTTTTCGAATGAGGAAATAACCCTAAAGTTATTTCAACACATTATAAAGTACAATTGTCGCGTCATTTGTGATAAAAATCTGGTTTTACTGGTAAAGTGCTGTGAAAAACCAAACGTAGCTGAGCAGAATCATTAAAACGTTGTAGCTTTAAATTTAATCAGAAGTGTTGGTATGGTACCATTACTTTACATAACTTCATATAATTTTATAAACTTCTAACAAAAACTTAACAAGTGTTTTACAGAAGGAAAATAAAAGACACAAATCCAGTCGCACACTCTATGATAAAAACAAACAAAAAACAACAACTTCAAATCAATAAAGAATACACTAAAAATCAACAATTCGCAGTGTGAATTTTATTTGTTTATTTGTTCGTGCAGTTGCACTACCAATAAGCAACAGATGATGGCAGTACTGGATGTCGTATTGATTTACTGGGGATGGAAATTCATATCAGCACATTTTTCATCATAAATCAGATGAATAAAGTTTAATCATCCCTGTTTGCTGAAGTAATTATTATTTCTAATGAATTATTTCAACATATGATAGCCAGTGTTACATTCTCCAACTGCTGTCCAACAAACATTTTGTATGAGCTGCTGAAAAGATTTATAGAGGGAGAGATTCATTTGATGTTTCCACAGCAGTCAAGCAGGAGGGAAACCACGCTAATATTTGGGCTTTGTGTGTCTTATTTCATTGGAATGAAACTCCATGGATGTCCTACACGTGTTGATATTTGCCGGTCTTCTCTTCCTCTTTTTCATGCTGTTTGCAGGAAACAGATGCAGGCAAGGCACCTCTTCAGTTGAACTTTCAGAGCCATGTGTTTACTGATGGT
>JAVKLF010000011.1:15579088-15597259 GCA_034783495.1 Millerichthys robustus | reverse complement strand
TCTTTCTAGTTCTTTGTGATTCTCAGAATCACAGCCAAAACAGCCTTTTATTTTGTTTTTGTTTTTAATAAAGTTTCAATTTATTTTCAAGGCTGTCTGCATTTTGGGTCCAATCCTTTTGCTGACCATAAAAAGTGTAACACAGAACTGATTGTATTGCACATATGAAAACATAAAATGTCCATGTAAAAAAAAAAAAAAAAACCCAACTAAAAACACACCAACGGTGCATGTTACAAAAGTAAAAATTCCTCAGTGAATCACTTCAAGATATACAGGAATGAACCTCAAACAAACATGTAGGCTTGCGCAATGCAATCCACGCCACAACTGAAACGTTGCAGAAAAGAAGGGCCAAACATTATCAAACCACTGTTTACCACCAGTCAAAATATTTTCTTCAACAGTCTCCACATCTGTCCCCAGCCACATCTCCTGCATCTGGCCCCTGTGTTGAAAGGATGTGCAGATTAAAGGGCCCATTAAAGACTCGGTGACACTGTATCCTGTATTACAGGGGAGTGTGGTGGAGTCACAGAGCAGCAGCTCTCTGTAATCCTACTTGATGATATAAACAGTATGAAGGCTTTTGACAGTGAAAAACTGTGTGCACGCATTGCCCCACCCCCCACCCCCTCCTCAGAGATATTCTCTCTGTAGATTGTTATTGCATGTCACTCATTCAGTGCTGATTTACATTAACGGGTCATTGCATTTATTACATTAGCATGCTGAATGCACAAATATCACACTCTAATATCTGCTCCAGGGGGACTTAAGAGTCTGATTCTTTTTTTTCTGTTTCAAAAATTGATTTCCCTCAGTTGTTTTCACCAGAAAAGAGACAACTGGAACGCTCTGTCATGCCACACACACACACACACAGAGGTTTGTATTTCTGTCCTTATTAGGACCGCTCCTTGACTTCTATTCATTTCCAGTAATTTCTACAGCCTTACCCTGACCCCTGACCCTAAACCTAACCCCGCCAGTACATACCTGACCCTAAACCTAGACTAAACTCAAATACACCTTAGTCCTAAACCGAACCCCCAGCCCAAAAAATGGAATCCCACTGTATTGGGACCTACTGGTCTTGACAAGGATTTCATCAAACTTCACATTTTCTCAAAACAGCAGATCTTCAGTTTAATTTCAGTTGAAGGAAAGCAGGGAAAGTTTGTGGCGTTGGGCTCTTTTAAACAGCCAGTCATTTTTACAGTATCTGTCATCCTTTGGAGAAAATAAAAGCCAATATGCTATTGTCCTCTGCATGTCTAAGAAAATGCACTGCAGCCCTGGGTTTGAGATAGATTCAAACAGCATGCTCTGAAGTGTCCAAGGCATTCTTAAGAACTGAAGCATCATCAAACCTATAACTCATTTCAACCCGTCAAACTGCAAAAGTTATTTTTTTCCTCCTAACAGTTTTTTTCTCTTGTTTTATTTTGACTGAGATCCTTTCATTGAGGCACACAATAACTGAGCAAAATTAGTTCTACTACACCATCACTGCATATACTTTATGTCAATCCCATGTAGTTAAAATTGACACAGCTTTGTTCTGCAATGCCTCAACAATGAATGCAAATAGCTGCTTGGTTGGATGTCAAGCCTTCAAATAATATGAATCACACTGACAACCTGCATTTCTTTTGGCATCAAGAAGACAAAAGCTGTAAACACTGTCAATAAATCTCAGGGTTATACAGATGGCGTATGAATTTCATTAAAATTTTTAAAACAGCAGATTTTTGGACATTTTTTTAAACATTTCATCCCGATTATTTGTCTCAGAAGACACATGATTTTGTTCTGACAAACATGTTGGTTTTAGTGCAGTAACTCATAATTATAGCTCTTTTAGTTACAAAAAAGAAAAGAAAAAAAAAGAAAAATTGTGGCATGTCCCCTTTCCATCAAAACATTCTAATACCCTGGTGTGTGGCTCCACTTCAGCACTGAAGCACCATGGGAATTTCAGACTGTCAAAGCTGTTGTGGGAGAGTGAATGATGAAGAATTTGGAGGAATTAGAGTTTCTACGCTCTCTTTGGGTGTTTTCTGAACCTAAACCATTCCACTTCAGAGGAAAGCCTATGTGCATTTGGACAGTTTGTCAGCTCCACTCTGTCTTCTGAGAGTAACTCTGAGTGACATGAAGAGTGGGAGAGAGGGCAGCAACGTAACGAAGGCAGAAAAGAACAAACAGACAAATAGTAGGAGCATTGTGCCGGCAAAGGCAACAGGGGGAAGACATTTGTATGCAGTGTTCAACTTTGGCACTAAAGAATTCTCTGCCTAGTGTTTTAACTATGTGCTCACTCCTCTATAAATCAAACAGCATGTTTGCAGCACAACAGTGCACCAGTGGACAGGCAAACCATGAGACCGCTTTGTGCTTCACTTTACATTTTCACTTTATATGTAAATCCTACAGCTTAAAAGGAACATTTCAGCTAAAGACTTTTGAAAAGTCATCTTGACAAAATGATTTAACTAACAACAAATGTGCAGCAAACAATAAAACTTACTTACCCCGAACTGCCCTCTGGGATTCAACTGGCTTGTGTTCTGAGACATGGTAACAAATGCTTTTGTAATGCAGTCTCTCCAACTGTGTTTGTGGCTACTCAGTATCAGCTTCCCAGAAAAAGATGAAAAACTTAAGTGTCAGAATTTGGAATATAAATATGAGCTGACAGAAAAATTCAGTGGACAATTTACACTATCATCTCTAGAACCAAGAACCACAACAGGTATGCTGGAGGAAGTGGCTGCAGCACCATAAGGGAAAATCTGGAATTCAGTTTGTCTTCATACCTTGAATTATTCCAAAAGCTAAAACTCAACAGGATTTATGGAACGCAAGTTTTTGGGGGGTTTGTTTTGAAAGCTAAAGTCATGAGAAATAAAATCTTTATCGAAAACATATAATTTACAAAACTCCTTGAGTTGCAAACAGGCTGCCACTCACATTATTATTTCATTTGATGCACTGTTGATGCCAGTGTATAATTAGGATGAAATGTAATGTAAAACCTGGACAAATTCTTGTTGTGGAACGTCAAATTTTAATGTTTTATGGTGTACTTTTTAAAAATTCAGGCTGGACTTTTGTTCTTTCTGATTTACTAGTAATTAGTCAGAGACAGAGTGGTATTCATTCATGTTTCTTTCCTTTTATCTATTTTGTCTGGTTTCTGAGTCAGCTGCAGACATATTTGCTGATTCAAACATGTGTCTAACCACCATAGAACCAGAAACTCATAACAGGCAGATGTGTAATTCTATATGAATATAAAGACATGACATCAAAAACACACAATTCGTTAACATCTTCCAGGATTTTATATATTTATATGTATCTATATATATATATAGTTAACCCTCATCTATCTTTTCCAGACACAGAAAGCATGGGAGCAAGCAGAAGAGACTCGAGGTAAGGTTTAGAGGATCCTTTAACTCTTCAGTTCTCTGCTGAATGCATCAACTCAGATCAGCTGTGGTTCTCATCACAGACTCTTGGATCAGAGGTACAACTGTTACACTTGGAAAACAACTGAGGTTAGTGTAAAAACACGCTCACATAAACTGACACAACGGTTTAAGAGCACATTCAAATCATTTGGACACGCACGACCTGTCTCACCGGTGCAACGATACCTTTGTGATTCACAGTGGGCCAAATTCTGGAAATATACTGAGTTCATCTGAAATATTGTGCCATCCTGTAATTTTTCTTTGGTACACCACATATCCATTTTCAGTAAATCTGTGTGTGTCATTAAAATTAGCATATGCATGAGACAGTCTAATCATATCAGACCTGACCAAACCTTTTCAGATTCAAAGTAATTTACATTGTTTCAAATCTGCTTCTAAGAAACTCATGTCTGGCTGAAGAAGATAAATTATTATGAATGAAAAGCAAAATATACAAGAGAAGATCAATTTTAGGCTGTAGAACAGTGAGCTACGTGTCTCTTGCTTATTTATGCAGCATTTAAAGGTTATAGAGGGATCCAGTACAAGTCCACTCAGCTATATTACAGCAGAACTAGTCCAGTTATAGAGGCAAAGGTTAGAAATAATAGCAGTTTCGGTGATTGCCTCAGAAGTGGAGAAGTTGATTCAGCCGTGGAAAGACCTTGCTGTGGTAAATTTCATTATGCAGATAAGTATGAGCAGCCCCTGTGGCTGCACTGAAAATGACACAGGCGGCATGCGGCTGGCAGGACACATATGGCACAGTCATCCAGACACCACATTAGTGATCTCTTGATCAGACGCAGTTATCATCTTTCCTTGGGTTGAGTTGAGAGGAAAACATGGCACTAAGAAAAAAAAAAAACCCATAGCATTCTTTTGACAATGCATGTGTCTGTATAGCATAAACAGATGGGAGGTTTTTGGCTGAGGTTAAGCTCTATTGTTTTTTTGTTATTATTATCATTTTTAGTTTTATCAAACAGTTTGCATATTATAAGTTATAATCATTATAAGTTTGGTCTCTTAACCAAAGACACTAAGCCATTGCTCCTTTGTATGATGAAAATAAAATGTAAAATTTGGCTCACATATTCAGCTTGCTTTCAGTGGTCCTGGCCAAAAATAAGAGCATACTTCAGAAGTGTTGACTTTAAAGCTGATTTATTTTATTTTATTTATTTTTGCCAAGTTTAAAAAATTAAAAAAGAAACTGTTTTGTTGCTCAGGTTAAAGTGTGATGAATAATGCAACTGCTCCCACAAAGGCATCAGGTTCAAAGCAAGATAGAAAGTGAGAATTAAAACGTAAAAAAAAAAATAAAAATAACAAGACAGGGCTAAATCATTCTAAGAAAATCGCAGTATGGAGTTTTTGCTTTGATAACATGGTGGATTCTCTGCCTCCTCCTCTGATCTAATTGCTTTTTAAATTGGAAGGTTTTCCTGTGCGCACCAATGCTCACTGAGATCTGGTCGGCTGTGGACGTATGTGTGGGAGCAGTTGTAGTTGTGGGTACAGAAAAGGGTTTGATGCCGTTTCTAAAACCAAGCAGGCATTTTAAATGTCCAAACACCATCTCTTAAACAGGTTTACCAAAACCCACAATTATTGGCGGTGGCAGATGAATAACCCTCCTACTGCTACATAAGACAAGAGGATCAAATAATATTAATGAAATGTCACAGCTCCATGTTGGATGGACACCGTCTTCCGCTGTGTTGCCTCCACTCAATTTGTTTGTCAGCGTTACATTTTGTCCAATGGCATCATTATCTCTGAAGCAAAAAGTAATTTGCTGCCGTCTGCTCGTTGCTGACTAAGCAGCATTAGGACGAATATTCGAAAATAACATCTCACACGATTGCTTGCATGTTTTCCCTTGTTGCTGTGCGCCTAGTTATGAGGCTGTCTGAAAATATTATTACATAGAATAAGGAAAACTGAGGAAATGTTGTTACAAAAGGATACAACATATGTATGCATAGCTATATATAGTCTACAGTACAGATTAATTTAATGGTACCCTTATAGCTCATTACAATTGATTCAGTTAAAAATGTTTGTCCAATATTGGGTAGAATTATTTTGAACATTTACATGGACAGAGTAAAGTAATCTCTCTTATGTGGTCGTAAAACATAAAGTTTGTCATTTAGCAATGCTTATAATCAGACCTGGAAACATAAATCTCTGTATATCCATTCATATTATTTGACTTTAACAACATGTTAGTTTGAGAACAAGTGCACGCAGTTTATCAAACCCCACAGTTTACAGAAACATGTGCATGGTTTATAAAACCAGGAGTGCAGATCACAAAACTGAGCACAGTTTATAAACTGAAAAGAAGGATTTTAATTATTATTTTCTCTAACTGGTATCTGGACTCCATCTTGATTCACAGTTTAGGCAAACAGTTATAAGTGCTGTTTGTTCTGCAATGTTAAAGTGACTAAATAAGTTGTATTTGTCAAATATAAGTGTAAAGCATTAAGGATTGTAAAGCAGGATGCACAGTTTAAAAAAAACTCAGTCATTTCTGCTGAACAAACAGAAGTTAACCCAAAAGGCCATGAGATCTGGATTGATAGTGTGTTTTGAATTGGATGAGGGTAGAAATGAGTGTGACTCCCCAAAAAACTGTTCTATCCAATCGAACACTAAACAGAGGACAGCTCTTTACAGCTGTTGACCCATCTTAGTGTTTTATAGAATACCCCACAGCCACTTGGATACTGGGATTGCGCATGCGCCACAGTTCTGGCCACATGCGTTTCGATCACAGCTGCGTCAATTTCGTGGAGATACGAAATACAGGAGCGGAAAACAGAAAGAGTACTTTCACAATAAGTGTCAAGAAAAAACACAACCACACCTCATACCTCACCAGTCATTATAGGAAACTAGATTTTTATTATCACATAGTACATCCCTAAATGAATTACATGTGAGTTGTTTTGATACAACATGAAACAGAGTGTGGATGTTTAGCCTACGTGAAATGTTTGCTCTAGTCAGACTGTTAATTCAATTTTGTCATTTACTTAGCTATATTTTTTTAAATTTTATTTACTAATGAATAGGAAGTACTATATGAATGTGTGTTTAGGTAGCTACATGCTTAGACTGTGCTGTGGTCACTTTGAGTAGGCTAGCTTGGTTGGATGAAAAAGAGCAGTACAGTACAGTCACTTTATCCTCTACCAATACATAATTTTTATTTGAACACGTCGCCGTTTTCGTCTGATACTTGTTCATTATGTTAAGATTAGGACTATCTCGACACATTGTTTCTCGGCGAAGATGAACGGAAAACCTTTATTTTGAAAGTCTTACCGGATGTGACATAAATACTTATGTCTACTTGACCCTGGTTTGAATCACGACGTTGCTCTCGCAGCAGCCAGTGAGCGTCAAAGCGCGCGCGCATGTGTATGTATGTGTGTGTCGGGGAGGCGTGCGGGATGTTGTCACAGTGACTCTGAAGGCTGCTCGTGTTTTATTTTCTGCCCGGGTCCCAGCAGGGTGGAAAGCTGTCAGACACGGAGCCAACATGGGTTAGAGGGAAAGGCGCAGATATGGATTATCCACTTTGTGCGCTTCCATGATGGTGGAGCGGGGACAGAATGGACTTGTTTTCGCAGAGACATCCTGACAAAGACGGGGACTGAGAGAGTGACTAGAAACCGGGATCCGCTGCCTCTTTTTGTCTCGCCTTTTTTTTTAATTTTCATACCTTTTTAGAAGATTTTTCTCTCTCTCCCTCCCCGGTGGTTGTGCGAGCCAGAGATGTTTGCTGAACTGCTGTGTGGCGCCGTGGCTCTGGTCCTTTATGTCAACACTCTGAGCGCAGATTTCTGCTACGATGACAGGTACTTGAGTGAATGAACTGCATACATGCTCCTAACGTCAGTGTCTCTGCAGGCTGCAGCTCATACAGAGACTGGGAGGTATTCCTCAAACTCCACGTGAGAAGCATTTCATTACATCAGCACCACACAGCTGAAACCTTTTTATTCAGCCGACCAGCAGATTGCCTGAGGTTTGCAACGCCTACTATCAAAAGAGCCATTTGTGCTCCTACTACTAAAATAATAATATTAATAATACTAATTAAAAAAAAAAAACATTTCACCAGAGCAGCAAAACCTACAACATAACTCCTCGATAAAGCAACATTTAGTTTGTTACATTTTAGAACAAAAAAACTATAACTGTTGACATTTTTTGCTGCTTTTGCATGTTTGAAAAACAGAAGACCAAACTTATGAAGAATATAGGGAAAAAAATAGGCGTACTTGAGTTTATACTTTATTTTTGGGAACTTATTAATAGAAATAAAGTGAACAAAAAATTGGGTCAGTTTAATGAATATTATTTGTGATGAATGTAATCGACTAATAAACCATCATTTACTTTAATTATTTTTTTTTCTAATAAAATGCTAATCTTCACTCTTAGTTCTCATTGTTATCAGAACGACAGCCTATTAATTGCTTATAATATTAGTTAGTGTTTTGTTTGCAAAACTACACTTTTTTTCCACTAAGCACATTGCATCAAATGATTAAGAAACTACTACTGCCTATGAATCAATATGTTTACTCCCTGTATTATTCAATCATATTGTGTACATTTGGAAAGGAAGACTATTTTTAAAAGCCTTTGTTTTAAAAAAAAACAATATATTATTTTACATTTTAGTTTTGATCTAAGTCAGTGCAGAGAGACTAAAGCGCTGCATGTGGCCTCGGAGCCACAGGTCGCAGCCCCTGGTCTAAGGGCACGTATCAGGTATCAGTGGAAAACGTTCTTTTGAAGAGCTGCTGAGTGCTAAAAGAGCCCTGTGTGTTTTGACAGCCGCTGCCAAATTTCCAGAACGCTCCCCGACACGTGGATTTGTGTGAGTGCTTGAACTTAAAGAATAAAAATCACCTCAGTGTTTTTAAATAAATTCATAGCCTAACAGTCCCGTTGCATTGCTGCAATATATCTTTCCAGAATCGATATTTTCCTTCAGGGTGAGGGCTGAAGTAAATAAGCAGACGCATGCCTGAATGCCTCTGTGCAAAGTGCTTCAGCTTCCAGAGTGTGGACAAGCAGAAACCTGAGAGTCCTGCTGTGAAAATAATAAATCTCTGGAGAAGTGTGTATTTTTGTTTAGTATTAGATAAGGATGCCATACAGAAATAAATGATGTAAAACTATGCATTAACCACCATTTTTCTTTGTTAATATGAAAGGAAGTGAGTGGTTCAGGATATTTCCAGTTCACCACTTCCCCTTATGTTTAGAAAAAGAAAATTTATGAATAAGTGCAAACTTGTGCTAATTCTTGAAGTTGTAACATTTTAAGTTATGTTCTCACAGAGAAAATGGAGACTTTTTAAAGGTTCTTTTTCAGCGCCCTTACCCCATAGTTCAGCATCAGTTTCAAACCTGTCCATATATGCAACATTTTAAACTTTGAGCAAAGTGGGTTTTTTTTTTTAAATCTAAAATTAGGGAGTTGTCACCATCTCTCTGCTGGAAACGATTAGTGCGTGGATGGTTACAATGCAGGCCGACGCATTACTCATTGGCCTTTTGATATTTGATGGCTGAATGGTATCAGTGCCTCAGGCTCTTTATTCACTGGCTGTGACTCGATGTAGGTCAGAGGCATCCTTGCTTTTTTTCTGGCATCATTTTTTATAAGCTTCCTATTTTTGTTAAAAGTCTTTATTTAATAGAACCTTTTAGTGCACTTACTTTAATCTTTTTATATTTGATTTAGACCAGCACTTTGTGTGTGCAAAACAGGAGCTGTGAAACTTTTTAAACAGACCCAGAGGATAAAGCTTAAGAAGCAAATGGTCTATTAGCACGGTTATGTATAAAAACACTTACTTAGATATTCTCTAAAGACTTTGATGGAAGATTGATACCTTTTTTTTCTTCTCATGTTGTCGTGCATTTGGAGATTGTGCTTCACTCAGGCGATTTCACAAATTCTGTCTGAAAGTTTTTAGTTTGCATCCAAAAACCTGCCAGACATATGGTTTGGTCTGCTGTGGGCTGCTGGGTCACCTCTCTAAGATTCGATGTTAGGCAGAAATGCAAAGTCCTGATTCTTCTGCAAATTCTAAAAAAGAAAGAAAACAATCTTAACATACCCCAATTTATTCCCACATGCGATTTGATCCAACTTACTTGAAGCTTCTAACGGAACAGACAAGTGACAACATTTGCAGGGATTTGAAAATGATTTTCTGTGACATGTTCTGTCCCCAACATGCATTTCCATCACAGGCTATCTGTCATCCAGTGTTATCTGCTTTTTAACACCAAGTGTTCAGGCTTGCAATTAGCAGCCGTATGTCTCCGTGGGCTCCACTCGGGGGGCTGTGGGAGACTGAGTGAGGATGGGTGCGGCACAGATATGCACACACTGATCTAACCTTCTAATATGGCTTTAATATTAATGAACGGTCACTTTGTGATGTTGAAAATTCTATAATACTGAAATAAGCTAAATGTATTTGTGAGAATATATTATGATCTTTGACAAATGCCTGCAGATGTGTAGACTAAAAACGTTTGTAAGAATTGACTAGTGAGGACATCAGTCATGTTATGCCTCATGAATAAAAAAATAGGATCAGTTGTTGGTGTTTTATTTTTGTGGATTTAAGTAAAAAAAATATATATATACGTATATACAATTTATTACATGAAAATGATAAAACATTCAGCTGGAAATAACTATGCAATAACTTTGTTGTGCATCATGGATCTCTCTGTTGACAAACTAAACTTTCAGTCACATGATAAGCTTTAATATGTATTTAGTGGTTACACATTCATTTAGGCAAGCTTTATGCTTTCCATAAACCATAACCAGTCCCCGAGGAAGTCAGATTTAGTGTATCACAACATTTGTCAGCTGTTACTGAATATTTATCGTAAAGGCTCTAAAATAAATTGACAGTTTTCTGACCCTGCAGTTAGTCACTGTCTCCCTCTCCATTAAAATAAATACATTAAAAAAATGGCAGCCTGGAAGAATAATCTGCTCTGTGGTGCCAAATCGCCCCAGGGACGCTCTTCCTCTTCCTCTCTTGGAAACACTCATCATTAGCACCTACACAGCTTTGACACCTGAGCTGGAAAATGGAAATAATATGTCACGTAGTTCATATATGTGTTGCTGACCACAGTTCGGGCTAAGTTGGGAAATGGATAGGCCAGATATGTGAAAGAGAAAAACAATATTGGTGATTTATCTTTTAATGCATGACTGTAAAATGGTACACAAGAAAATAAGTGAGCTCACTAAAATATGTTTACGTTGTAGTTCATCCTAACTTCCACACACATTTATTTATGGATTATCACACCTTGTCAAGAGTTTGATGAATGTAACAAACTGTACCCTTGTCATTCCGCTTGTGAGTGTGTGCATGCATGAGTGAATGACTGCACAGAAAGCACGTTAGAGTCCTTGGACTTGACAAAGTGCTATACAAGTTCAGATCATTTACCATTCGTAATATTCAGACCGTATCTGAAGCCAAACCTGCTCCATTTCACAATGAGAAGAGTTAGGTTCAAGGGCAGAATAAAAAACTTTGCAGGCACAGTTTTACTTTTAATAGCATGTGTTACCGAGGGCACTGAGTAGTTTGTATTAGATGAAGACTTGACTGTCTGTCTGTTTGGTCTGATGTGGACGTGTCTCCTGTCTTGACTCATGACTGTCTCTTTGCAGTGTGTGTCAGTGACCTGGAACGATGCTCTCATAGCTCTTGCTGTAGGATTAGGCGGTTAGAGCTGTTATGTTGAGGGCCCTAGGGCGGCAACACAGCAGTATGAGATCTCTGCCCGCATCCCAGTCAAGCTTTCTCTGTTGGCGCCCTGTAATTACTGTCCTGCCCGTAGATAGCAACTCACAACACGGTTTTGTAAATGCAGCTGCTTCGCTGTCTCTCTCTTTTCTCTCTGTTTGCCTTCCCTTCAGCTACCCCCCTAAAGCCTCCCAGGCCTTCACCTCCCATCATCCACTGCCTCCAGATGGTCCCTTCTGGCAGTTGAGGTTTGTTTCCTCCCTTTGCCAGTTTAAAGGGGAACATTTGAAGTGGATTCAAATGTAGAATGTGGTGTTTGCTTGTATTTGCCAGAATAGAGACATCAAAGTGTCTGCTGACCCAGACAGTTGGTAATAAAGTAAATGGAGCATTATGACAAATAGCATATACTTATTGAATATTTAAAAGTGGACAAAAGCAGTGTTTGATGGTTCTATTGATGATTGCTGCTTGTTTTGACAAGCGGACAATACAATATGCTTGATTCTGCTCTTTCTCACCGAAACAAGCAAACATTGATAATAAAATTTGAACAGAAGCACTTAAAAAATCAATTAGGAAACTCGTTAATTCTGGATGACACTGCAGAAGCAGTGAGACACACATTGTGCTATCTTCTTTTGTCAATTTCCATACACATCAACGCACAAATCAAGTAATGAGGGGTTTGTCAGTCATCAGTGGCAAAGACATAATCAGTTGACCATTGTGGTAATTAGAGGTATATATTCTGCATTCTCTCTAAACAGAAAGGGAGAAATGTTGACATCATTTTTATGTTTCAGAAATGGAAGTCATTAATTTTTAACCCAATAATATATATGTATAATATATTTTATCATTTTTTTCAATGGTTATTATTATCATGTAAATAAATAAAGGAGCAAACTGAAATAAATGAGGGTCATTTTAAAATGATTTTTCCAGTTGGACTATTTTAATCTTATCTTATTCATCTGACACCAGGCAGGAAAGGTTGGTTTGGTTTTGACCACAGATGGTTTGGATTCCTTCTGTCGTTTTCCAGGAGATGGTCAGAGAAAGTAGAAACTATTATTTTTACCCTCACCACAAATTCAAGATAAGCTTGTCTGGCAGAAATTAATTTGCTTCCAAAAATACTATTAGGAAGGGGTTTTAATGTGTTTGTGAGTTTCTCTGCCTACCGACAAACCCCCACAGAATTGTGTGAAGCCTTGGTCGTGGATGGAGTGAGTTCATATTTAGGTCAATGGAAAACAACTGACTAGACAGCATGCTCTTCTCCCCCCTTTCTGTTGTCAGGAGAAAACTAATTTATTCTGCGACTTGGTTACTGTATTTACCTTCTTTAATACACTTGAGAAATACTAGTCTTTGTGCTATATTATTTTTGCTGTGGCCAGAAGGGAAATGTAAAATACCTACACATCTGGATATTCAGCAGTGAAGTGTAAATTTAAGAATGTGTTTTATCAGTGTGCTTACATTCATGTAAAATGTGTAAATACATACTCGCTGAAAGAACTCTGCATTCCTGTTGGCCTATTTCAGACTTCTGTTCTTTACCTTTTCATTCTGGGTCTACAGATTTTTAATTGGCAGTTGAACATAGTAAATCATGGTTGTATTCCCTTGAGATTAAACCTTGCTGACATTACTGACCACTCTTGTGCTATCAGATGTCAATATGTCTGGTTAAATGTAAAGGAAATGTTTGATATTGGGGCCTTGTGGGTCCTTTTTATGTGCAGCTGATTGGACATGATGGTCTGAAGGAAAGGTTTGGTTTATATTTGCAATGATGGAGTCAGCAAAATAGAACAATGTTCTCTCGAGATGGCTTTAAATAAGTAGAAATGTTGGGTGAGTTGTGTCAGAAACACAGCAGGAATAGGTTTAGCAAAATAGTCATATGTTTAGTTCTTGTCATTCCAGTGCAGACATAATTCGGTGCGAGTCCAAAAAGCTATTTAGTGAACAAGTACTTTAATGTTGATTGTGCGGCAATACCACTGCTTTTGTCACTTCAATACAGTAAATCCTTAAAAACATTTAACACATGGTATTTGGTCCTTCCACACTGCTGGACACTCGTAAGCTTTGGGTCCAGATGGTGTCTAGACTTTGGAGAAACATACACAATTCTGAAATAACCTATGATAACTGATGTGCAGTTAAGTCCTTGGTGCTGTCAGCTTTTGGATGTACCTGTAATGGAGAACAAAGAGCAGAATCACTTGAGTGAACGGTTTCCTCAAATGTCTAGTTTTTGTGATATGTTGAAGCAGAACAGCAATAATTTAAAGATGGGCTTTCAAGCTGATCATGAGTTGTCACTATGCTCATGGCTTCTTTAAAGCCCTCTCTGTCTTCCAGCAAGGCCAGGGCAAGCTGCTTTAAAGCTGCATTAATCAGGCTCTGACGCTTTGTAATCACCCAATTGGTTTGCTGTGGGATGAAAAACTAGCCATATGTAGCTGTCGAGTGAGCTGCCTGCTGGTTGAGTGGCGCATTAGAGGCTGCCTTCTCTGCACCGCATGAGACGTTAACCTTGGCCCTCGTTGAGTATTCTCATTGCTCTCCTTGGTATAGAGTCTAATTATTTAATTAAAAGCCAACAGATTATGTCACTAAAAAAACAACGTGGGTATAGTAGAACACACACGGACTTTATTCTGCAGTCAGCCTGAAATGCCCCCAGATAATAATTACCTTTAAATGATAATAATTTATAAAATCAGATTGGGAGAAAAAAAATGGGTCAGATGGTTGCCTTTTGGTGGCAAATATCCAACAAAAAGTTTAATTATGCAAGACAAGCATTTAAGCTGCCAGTGAGTTTAATTAGGATTGGATAGGACAGTTAAATAGTAAATAATTGGCTAAATGTATTACTGAATGACTTTATACATGTAATGTTTCAGATATGTGCACTCCTGTTTTAAAATAATACACCAATCAACAAATGCTTACCTTAGGGTATGCTGCTGTCATTAGACATAAGTTTTAAATAGTCTGACTTGGTTGGGCTAAGTTTTGAATGGGTCCCGACAAGGGTTTGTATTCTGGAGCTCATGCTGGCTGATGGCTTTTAAGCTGTGGCCACTCTCAGGCTCTTGGCCCTCTTCATATTAATGGGATTACCAGGACTGTTGATGAGAGGGAGCACGACTTGTAAGCACAAAACCCTAAACCATTTGAAACAAAAACTCCCTTGTCCCCAATATTCAGCAGGGATGCTATAGTTTGCCCTTTTTTACTATAGAAGTAGAAAGAAGTAGAAAACCCCTTCTCACTTTGCCTCTCCCTCTCTGAGGCATTACTCCCTATCAGGGAATGCTGGTTCATTTCGATAAGGTTATAACACAAGTTGGCCTGTGTAAAGGCTTTGCCTTTTGTCTTTTGCAAGTAAAAGGGGGTTGTGTGGTCCTTCTGTTCTCCCTGGGCTCTGAAAAGGAGGCCATTTGTTGCCAAATAGAGGAGAATTAATCCCTTGTTGTGTTGGTGCGTTGTTTATTAGGACAAAAAAGCAGGACCCCAGTGTTTACTGGTTGAACAGAGCAGAAAACTAATGCAGTGTTAAGTGCCAGCCCTGTCAGAACCAGTCGGGAAAACTCATTACAGTCATACATGCTCTGGTACAAATGCTCTCAAAGCTCTGGCTCTGTTATAGAGAAATCAAGACAAAGGGTTCACAATTGATGAGCTCAGAAATAGTAAGTTGTGCCACAAAAATGCCAACTCATTTTGTTACTTTCAGTTGACTTGGTTTTGTTGGTGGGAACATCTTTTGTAAATTAAAGCACTTGATGATTTCCAGACTCAACATTAGACATCCGCATAAGGTTACCATAACCAGGAGAATGGTGGATATAGAAGGTTTTCTTTCATTTTGCCATATAAATAAGAACAGTTTTCCATGGATTGATACAAATCATATGTTAGACTGGAGTAGTTGCGAGTTACATACAGGTTCGTTGCCCAGATCACTCCGAACAAGTCCAAAAAATCTTCAGTGGTGAAGATGTGTCATAAATCCACTCCATGTTATGTCATGCTCAAGATCAAGGCTTTTCAATGACAAGTCATCAGTATAGGGGCAGCTACCTAGGACGAGTCAGATGGCTTCAACTCTGAATCATACAATTTCCTTGGAATCTAAAGAAATAAGAAGAAAAACCTTCTGCAACACGTCAGAGACTACCTTGTACTTAGGAGACACCACCAGTAGATTGGAAAGATTATCAACATTTAGAAATAAAGTGACAAAATTAAATAGGCAAAAGAATAAACAATATTAGAGAAAGAAAAAAGCATTTGTATTGAAAAGAAATGTGTTCTGTTATTTTAATTTACCTTTTCAGATTCAATTCATTTCTTAAAAGAAATGAGTGTCAAAGATCCTGTGGTTTGTATTGTCGTAGTTTGAGTGGTTTTCACGTATGATAACAGTATCTAGTATTTCATCAGTGTGGTCAGTGAGTCAGACACAGCACAGTAGGGCCTGTGGTTTGGCCAATTCAGTAGGGATGGATACCTTTCTGCTCCTACTGGACCTCTAACACAGTCATAAATAAAGATACACCCTTTGAGGCATACACTCTGGTGTTGTAAATTTGTTTGGGATTTGATACCATTCACTTCCAACAAGAGAAAGCGAATTGGAGAAAGGAGGGAGACTGATTGCTTGTGTATTGTTGCTCACTTTTTCTATTTCCGTGGCCATGGCCAGCAGACTAAATTGAAAACCAAATCTTTTGGGGCCACAACTGTCCGAATTGCCTCTTCCCTCTGTACTCTCTTATTTCCTTCCTCTTACCTGACCAAAGCAACAGAGGAAGTACATATTTTCACAAGCTGCCTCTAATTGATACTGCTGAGCCCTGGGAACATAGAGAGTGCCTGCCACCCTCTGGGACACCACAAGTTATTTACAGCCAGACAACCAGTCTAGTCAAGGTTCTACATTTAAGTGCATTTGGGAAAAAATGCGGTGGATATAACAGTGGCAACAAATTTAAATATACATAAAGATCCCCCTGTACTGTACTGTTTGTGCTACTGTTCATATTAATAGTTTTCATGTCTTCATCAGGAATATATTTAATTTATTGTTTTATATTAGACTAATTATAGCAAATGACCTGTGTTTAAGCAGTAAAATGTAGTCTAAACCGACAGTAATTTAAATAGTCAAATCTTGGTGAAGCAGATGAGTCAGACATCTCCAAGTAAAGATTAGCTCACTTTTTATTACATTTAAGACTAAGATCTCTGTCATTCACTTTTTTATTTGATGATGCGATCAAGAATAAAGTCAAACCAGTCAAAATGACTGATGAGATTGTGATTGGTTGTTTTTCAGTGGTTTCTTTTGGTTGAACACTTACCTTCAGTGTCTGTGATGTTTTTCAGTATCTCCGACCTTTTACATGCCTGACATTTGCTTCTAGATTCTTTTGGGGAAAATGGAGCAGGAAATGTCAGGGGATGGAATCAGACAACTGACCCAAGTAGATTTCTGGCCTTAGAAAGACATTTTGGTCAGAATAAAGTGAGCCCAACTACTTTAAAAGCCAGTTTGAATCTTTGGACATGTGTTGTCCTGACTATGAACTTTTGCTACATACAGACCTTTACCTGACAAAATGTAAAGACCATCCAAAAATCTGACCAGACCCCCTGAGTGGTTCCTCCAAACATGTTCTGCATTTACATTTAACACATTTCTCAGCACCACGTGGAAGAAACATCAACAGTTGCTTTAATTATGAAAGAGTTTAAAGGAAAATCTATTTTCAGCTCTGCTGGTTTAAAAACTTTATTCTTATTTGTGTGAGTGAATGATGGGATCCCAGATGAAAACCTTAACCCCTAACTGTCTTTATTCAAGCAGGCTGTCATTTAAACACAGAACAACTTTTTTTTATCTGGCAAAAAATGTTAACCTCTTTCCACTTCACGGCTAAGTTTAACATGTTCACTTAAAAATAAGCTCTACTATCTTGAAAAAAAGACAAATGACTCTCCTGAGGACAGTTATGTAAAAATACACTTCTAGAGGAAAGTTGTTTCCCCCTGAGAAGAAGTGAAACGATCATATCTCACTGGCAGTGTTTCTTTACATGTGTCAAAGAAAATATAGATCAGCATTAAACACTTGATTCAATGACTTGTCTAGCACTCTTCTTGCCCATGCTGCGTATTTAGTCTCACTTTGAAACATTTCTAATGCAGCATCACCGTCAGTCCACTTGATTGATGAAGCTGGTGACTCCTGGTTTGGGTAATTCAGCCAGGAAGCATGTATCACCCCTGACAACTTGCCCACTTTCTGGAAATATAGTTTTATTCTTCTGGGAAAATAGACCCTGATTAGCGGGGACTGACTGGTGCTTTAGCTCCTGAAGGGCTTGTCAGACTCCTCTGGAGCTCGTTCCTTATCAGTAGCTTATTGAGATATTTTTTTGGTTTAACTTAATAAAAAAAATCCATTTACCTTAAGCTAGGGTTGGTAAATTTGGAGAGCTAAGAAGATTTGAAAGAGGCAGCTCCTCTAAGCTCCACCCCTCCTCCCCCTCCTGTCAATGCTCCGTTCAAAGCCGTGTCCCCACCCTAAACTTGAACACGCATCTGAGCAGAGGAGGGCTGACAACGTGAAATATTTCATGAAAATATCAAATCCCCTGAGGCAAAACAAATAATTACCTGTCCAACAGAAAAAAAAAACGGCAACCTCCACATCACATTTCAGGCCCTTCTGATGCTTAAATTATCTCCACCACTCAAAATGTTAATATTTCCAGCATCGCGAAACTTGATGAGTGTGCGAGGATAAGGGAGAGAAG
>JAVKLF010000011.1:15551932-15562665 GCA_034783495.1 Millerichthys robustus | reverse complement strand
AAAAATATGTTTTAGGAATCCTAAATAAGTATTTTGGGTTCCAGACTAAAAGGTTGTCAAATGCCATGCTTGAACATCTTATTTAGTTTGAAGACATAATTCTGAAGACTTGTTCTTGATCTAATGGGGAAATTTGTCTTTGGTTAGATGCTTGAAGGGATTTTAAGGTATTTCATTAATAATGTGCTCATATTCTCACGAGAAGAAACATTAGAAAAATAGCTTTTCTGAAACAGAGTTGGGCTGCTCTGGTGTCTCTGTATGCAGTCTTAAAATACCACAGCACTTCTTTGAGATATTGAATCTGGGCGATGACATGAAGTTGGCAGACCTTCGATTACTTTCCCTAAACTCCCACCAGACTTCATTTTCTGTTCACACACTGTCACAAATGGAAATCTTTATTTGCCTTGTATTTTAAAGAGCTGACCCTGTACTCAGTGTTGTAATAGCCACAGTAAAAATTAGTTATTTCATATCATTGCTAACGTTGAAATCTGCCTTCAGAACTGGATTATTTATATATTGTGATATTGTCTCAGTTTCATTTTACTTAAGGATGAATTATTTGCATGACTGTAAAGCTGAAAGGTGCTTAACCTTTCAGCTTTACAGTCATGCAAATAATTTGTGACATATAATGATGCCCATGCTTTGCCCTTCTTGAGATTTCTTTAATGAAACATGCAGCAGCTTTCCAGCATTGGGAAGATATGCCTATTTTTTAAAGAGATTTTCTCCACAATTCAGAAAACATTAAAGGTTTTGTCTGGTCGAGCAACTCTGTTTTCTTTGTAATAATTTTTTCCAATTTGTCATTGTATTGGGTAAAAATCTTGATGACTTGTCATTCTTTATATTGTCTTGCCTCATCTCTTATTTGCTCTGGCTGATGGATCTCTGGATGGAATCAGTCTTCAATTGTAGATGGTCTTGTTACACAAAATCTTTTAGTCAATATATTGTTTTTTTTTTCCTTTTCTAATGTTGTATTTACATTATAGGTAAAACTGCCTGAGTGGTTAAGGGATTACCTTTTAAATAATTATTTTGTACTTTAAAAGTTGAATTAGTTTCACAAGCAACTTTATGGAGATGGTTAAATACTCTGTTTATTTTCAGTTTATAATTGACGAGTCTTAACTTGATCTGTAAGTAATTCATAAGATTTGTAATATGAAAAGAGTACTTTGTGCTTTTTGACAATAAAATTAAAGCTTTCTTCGTAAATCAACCTTTAATAAGAACATTGATAACATATGAACACCAAATTTTGTGGATAAATCTGTGGTTTCTGGTTTCATACTAAGCCTCAACCTAAGACACAAAGAGTGACAGATTATAAATGAAACCCAGACAGGTTATGAAGGGACTGAGGGTTGCCTGAGGTAGATTACAAAGAAAGAGTCATGGTAGAAAAGTTTTTCAGGAGGATTCGCTTGTTCGAGAACACATGATCCTGTCACTCCTCTGGGAGTTGGTGTTCAGGGTGGCAAATGAAAGAGGAATGTGCTCCTGCCTGTAAAAGGGTTGCAGTGCACAGGGACTTCGTTCTTGCTGCCAACTCTGCTTAGAAATTGAGCCTAGCCATCAGCAGAAACTCAATCTTCCTCTCCAGTTGGCCTCTTTGCTAGTAGAGGAGTAGGAGATGATGATGATGAACACCCACAGTGGATTAATGATTTGCCATAGATATACCAATGTTTTACCTCAGCTGTGTCTTATTCATTTGCTGAGTGACTTAAAAAGGTTACTTTCCCTTTTTTTCTTGCGTTCCCCAATTACAGCCTTGTTATCCACACTCTGTCAAGTGCTGGGTTGCATTTGCAGCATATGAGCAAAAGACAATCTAAGAAGTGAAAAGTGTGCATGACAGCTCATAAAGCCAAGATTGTTAGTGCATCAAGCGTATGAGTGTCTCATATTGAATTTTCTTTAAGCTTTGCTGCCAAGCGGACCTGGTGCGGTCTTGGAGCAATATATAATGTATCTAGCCTCATTGGCTTCACCACATTGTGCAATGGAAAAAGAGCACACTTGTCTCCAAAATGGCTTTGAGACTTTGCAGTACCATGTTTTTTATGAGAGCATCTTGGGTTAGAGTAAAGATCCCACTTGACAAATGGGTTAGAGAAAATAAACAGGCACATGTGAGTCATAAAGAGAAGAGTGGGACTACTGTCTTCTGCTTAGCTTGCTGTTAGAGAGTTAGAACTTTCATTAATCTGACCAAATAAAATAGGAGAAACCCAGTCACTTGTGTGGCTTCAAGGCATTTTTACAACAATGCTGATTATTATCAAGCCATTTCAGGCCTGTGTTTTTCTTAGATCAAAAATAAATAGCATTATTTCTACTCAACACGTTTGCAGAAGCATAAATTTCATGATTTATTGAATTTTTGCAAGTCTTTTTTTTTCACCAAACCTTCCACAAGCTTTTTAGTATTAAGTGTTACACTTGAGAGCCTTGGAAAAACTGAGAAAACTGTGCATTATTCTTAACTGTGTTCCAATTTACTTTTTTCGGGTCAAAGTTTTTTTTTTATTATTTCAATTAAAACACCTCCCACCACCACCACCACTTTGTCTCCACCTACCTATCCTTCAGCTAATTATGCGTGTAAATTGTGACTACCATGGGGACAAATTACAATTGGTGCGCATGGTTCGTTCTCACTTGTCATGTATCATTTATCAAACTTGCAATTACAACACCTCTGCTCTGCTCTTGCCACCACTTTCTCTCTTGGGACACTCATTAAGCAAATTGTATAAGCATGAATAAACACATAGGCATGTTTCTCGGACAAAAACCTTGTAGTGAAAAAGAAAAGATGGGAAAAGCCTTTAACATCTATGTAAGGACTCCTGGAGAGAACAGGTCTTTATTTTCCTCCTCCTTTAACTCGTGTTGCCTGCTTCACCAACCACTGACATACACACTAATGTGGCTGATTAGATTAAGTCAGGCTGGTTTATCTTTGACAAAAGAGAAGTCAAAGTGTTCCCTTAATTAGTTTCAGCACTTGCAAAAATAAAGTTAGGTAACACTTCTGGTGTTTTTTTAACTACTCTTAATCATAACCATAGTATTTACATATGCCCTTCTGGATTTCTTTCCTGTTTGGGAGAGCAAATAAGATTGCCACACAAGGCTAACAATTTATTTTAAAAAAAAAAAACTAATTAGGGCAACAGTGGTGAGAGGAGACAAGGGTTTGCCCTGTTACTGGTGTGTTGCCGGTTCCAATCCCAGCTCCGTTCATCTTAGTTGTTGTGTTCTTAGACAGGACACTTCACCTGCCTTGCCTGCTGGTTGTGGTCAGAGGGCTTGTTGGTGCCGATGTGTACCAGCCTCACCTTTGTCAGTCTGCCCCAGCGACTTCAATACCACCATCAGTGTATGAATGTGTGTACGAGTAGGTGAATGACACTGGCACTTTGGAGTCCTTGGACTTGATAAAGCGCTACACAAGTGCATTTATACAAGTAATTGAAAACTCTGTTGCTCTGTTTCTGTAATGCTTTTCATTACAGATATAAAGTTTTTTTCTAACTTTTGTTTTTCCTCTTTACAGCCGTGCAATCAAGACCAATCAGGACCTGCTTCCAGAAACCCCCTGGACAAACATATTTTACGATGACTTCTGGGGCACCTTACTCACACACAGTGGTAGCCATAAGTCTTACAGACCCCTCTGCACCCTCTCCTTCCGCCTTAACTATTTGGTGGGTGGACTGGAGCCCTGGGGTTACCACCTGGTTAATGTAGCCCTCCACAGTGCTGTGACCATCCTGTTTACCTCTCTGGCCCGTCTGTTGCTCGGGGGTGGACTGTGGAGCCTACTAGCTGGCCTAATATTTGCTTCTCACCCTATCCACACTGAGGCAGTGGCGGGCGTTGTTGGACGGGCCGATGAAGGAGCTGCCCTGTTCTTCTTGCTGTCCTTGCTGTGTTACATTCGCCACTGTAGACTGCGGGGGCATGCAGGGTCCTTGCGACTTGCTGCATGGTTCTTGAGTAGCTTGGGCTGTGCAGCATGCAGTATGCTGTGGAAGGAGCTGGGAGTGACCGTTCTGGCTGTATCAGCATTGTACGATGTCTGTGTTTTTCACAAGTTCAAACTGCGACAAGCCATTATGCTCCTCTGCAAGGTAAAGATTTTGTTCTTATTTGAAGAATGACACAAATAACACTGAAACGTCACACATATGTTGTTGTTTTTGTCACATCACATGTGATTTGTTTGCTATTCATCACATTACAAACTGAAGGTTCCATTAGTTAGAACACATGTCGCGTTGAATAAACACAAACAGGATGGAACAAACTAAAGCTTAATGAAAAAAATAAATCAGTAGAAGGAAGGAAATGAAAAAAGGAAGGAAAAAAGCAACACATATGTTATATGTATAATAATAATAATAAATAGCTGAAATAACAAATCACAATGACCATTTTACATCTTGTTACAAAAGAACACAGTCATTATTAGACTTTTTTTTACCACCAGCACCTGTTAGAAGCATTTACCAATTTCATGACTACTCAGTGTGTTATGCATAACTCCACATCATACTAAAGCCACCTAGATTTTAGTTCTGTGATATGGTCAACAAAAAGTCCTTCTATAAGCTACACCTGTTGGTTCATAAATTACCAATTAAGCTTGCCATGTCCTGCAAATATGTGAGCTTTCATTAATGAAGCTGAATAACTGAACTAGGCATGGAGTGTAACTGAGTTGCTTTATGCTAGGAATAAAATGTGTGAAACATCCAAATCCCTTGACTGTCTAGTCACACAAATCAGCCATCATCACTACATTGCATTATCATGCCGCAGATCTGGCTTATCTTTTCATATGTTGATCGATAGAATGCTATTAGTTCCTCAATTGGCAGTTCAAATATGTGGCAGCACTGGTCTGACTTCAACCCACCACACTGCATCTATCTTGTCATAAATCATACCAAGATTATCAGAAGGCCTCTCAGGCCCATTGTAAGGAGTTTTGAGAAAGGAGCTAATCAAAACAACACAGGGTTTTAAAAATGGTACAACAAAAACAGCTGGATCCAAGAACAGAGACAAAATTGGAAGGAGGCAGAAATAACAACAGAACAAAAAAGATAATAGCTCTATCCTTTTCTTTTTAGTGCTCAGTGTAGAGTGGTAATGAAGAGTGAAGGGCTCTGCTGACATCTACTCCATGCTTCCTTCTCACAATTTAAGCTTTATCGGACTCCTGTCTTGTCATGTGTGGCCCGTCTCTTACCACTGGAAAACGACCCCCATGCTTGTCAGCCTTGGATAAAATACAAGGAAATGGGGCCAAAAGGGCTGAAGGAAATGATGCTTCAAAGCTGACAGTTTTTCAGCTCTAATTAAAAGTTCACACACCCTGCTGATGCAACTGTCTTTGCAAAAAACAAACTGGAAGCCAGTTACAACACTGGCACAAAGCAATCCCTGTGTGTTTTTTTCTTTAATTTGCCATCATAGAATTTAGGTACATCTCCTAAACGTATTGATTCCTCATTTTCAAGGGGTAGAGTTTTAAATTAAACCAAATTACGATAAGCAAATCCCTGAAAGGTTTATTTTTTTCTGATTTTTTTGTAGCCATCATCTGTCTAGTATGTTGAACTTTTATAGGCGCTTAACAAAAACTTAAGAAAAAAAACAGCCTAATTGTAGTTTTGTGCTTTGGAGGTTGGACAATTTAAAGATCTGTCAACAGCAAAGCATCAACTTTGTATACCGAAATCAGACTGTCCAAATTTATAGTGCATAAAATTACACACTACACCCGACCAAACTGTCTCCTCGTTGTACACAAAGACAACCAACAATTTGAAGTTGCAAACATTTGAGCCTAAACGGAGCACAATTAAAGCAGACTGCATTGCATTAAATTGACAAATAAAGCACTGTGTGGGTTGAAATGCCCTTTAAGAAATGTACTAACTGCCAAATGAGAGGACTATAAAACAGCACCATTTTCTGGAAGTTACTGCCATGCATGCCTTTATTTTCCCAACATGCAGCTATAGCTGACAACAGTCATAGCAGCCTGTCATTTATTCACTCTGCAGGCAATCTAAAATCCAACACAGAGAGAGTTGTTGGAACTTCAGACATGCTAAATTGGGAGGATGTTTTTTTTATGTTTTATTTTTTTAGAAGCAAGAGTGAATTATCATATGTTTGGATAGATTTCACCTTAGTTCAATATTGCAACATAAATAGACCATTTGAAGCTTTGTGAGATGAATTTTATTGCTAGTATATATAAGAGGAAAAAGAGAAAAAATCTACAATTAAATGGATAATGTCAGACCACTAACAAACTATTGTTAGGCTGATGGGCCTCATTTACATGTGAACAGACAAGTTTTAATTGCCTCAGTTAAACTTGCTGACTCACTGTGTAAAGTCAGTACTTATAAGGCTGAGTTTACTTGCACTCCTCAGGCTGAAGAAGTCTCTTTGAGACGAGATGAAACGTTTCAACCACGAAAACCCCGTCCAGGAGACTTATTCAATTTTTTCTCTTTTTCTTTTTTTCTACCTGGACGATTGAGATGCATCAGGATATATATAAGAGGATTTGTGTTTTATTCGTGTTTATTTGCTTGTTTTAGAGCATCTCCCCAGATTAGCATTCAGTTGTATAAAATTTGAAAAAAAATATTATTGCTAAACTAAAGACAAATCTTGCTTCAAATTTAGAATTCAACAGCATAAACACCTAAGTGAAAAAAGAACTGTGAGCTTGTTTTTGTTTTTAACTGAACAGATCAAACCCGTCCTGTGGATGGACTTTAGAGACAGGCTTGTTGCGTGAGTGTCGAGCTTTAATGGGCTGGCACTGCGTTTCATCACTGAGCTTTCCACTCGGCTCAAACTGTTTGACATTTAACGCTGGAAATGGTAAAATGGACCTGCTTATCTGATTGCAGCACACAGTCAATTACAGTAGTTTTATATCCACTGCAAATCTCCCTTTGTGCCATAATGGCTTCTGTGTGCTGATAGAAGAGTGCAGGCAGACAGTGTAACTCCACTGGGTAATAACTCATTTATCCAGATATTTGACCGCAGGTTCTGCATGCAAAGTTGCTGAAAAAAGGTGATTTGTTGGTGTGATCTTGCTTTTTTGTGTCTTCCCTGACGTATATGCTGTATTGAGTAATATTCAAAATAGATCACAGAAATACTAGGTTTTATACTGGATTTAAACCCCATAGTGTGTAAATTTGAAAACATTTTACTATACCTGTAATTTAATCAATTATTGTTTCACATCATACACGTGTTCTTAGCGATCATTGATCAAATTCCACTCCACATATCAAATTTTTTCATTATCAGCTTTATATGAAAGCTTTTAAAGAAATCAAATTAAGTTCAAATATGCTGATATTGAATTAAATGTTAAAATTTTGGCAACCACAGGATTTTATTTTTTATTTTTTGACAGTAGTATGACAAAACCTTTTTGGGTTAAAACAAACTTCAAACAAGAAAAATACAATTGTTAAACAATTTTTGAAGTCAAAGTTCCTAATTTCTGGCTGTGAAAGGAAGTAATTTCTCTCTAAAAACATTTGATTCATCAGTCACTCACCAGTTGTTTGAAATATCGTCAGACATGAAAAACATATAATATACATAACCTTTTTTTTAACATTAGGTTGAATTATTTTAAGACCCAAACCAACCTTCATTTTTTTCAGCTTATTCTCATTTCTTTCTACAGTCATTAGTCTGTTTGTTTAGTACTGAATCCAGCAGCTCCTATTGTGTTGATAATTGGGGCCAGTGCAAAACTTTAGTTTACAATGTGTTCTAATTAGCTCTTTCCAAGTTGCATGCTGCATTTAAAATTAAAAAAAGAACTGCTTTTAAACTTTATTATCTGATTGACCTTTACAGTGCTGATACTCTCCAGTTGCTTTGCGCCTGATTAAAGCTGTTGCAACCATGTGTTGTTATGTTGAGGCAGTCAAATGTTACGCACTTGGCAGTGATGTTTGTACAATCTAACCACTGTTTATGTGGGAAAAAAACATGCATTTTATGAGACTGTTTCCTGCACAGCATTAGTTAATAGGCTCATTTTGACTAAAAGACACTAAAAGACAATTAGAGCTTCTAATTCACTTCAGGGAGGAATGTGTTATTATAATCAGACAATGTTTACTTCATAGGATCATGCAGTGAATTGTTTGCTTGCAAAACTCTGTACTGTAACTTTGTTTACCAGTAAAATAAATATAAAGGACAGAAACTGCCCTGTAAGCAAGCTATGTTATAGGAAAGTAAAGTAAAGTACCTATTTGGTCATAAAATTCTGTGTAAACTTTATTTCCCCCCATGTGTTGTTTCCTATTTCTTTAGTTTTGAACAAATATTGTTCCTTTGTCTAATTTGTCATGGCCATGCATTGTTACATTTCTTGTTCACATCTTTAACAAGAAAATGTTTCTGTTTCTTTTTTTGCTTTTGAGAATACAACACGAGCCCAAGTCCCTTCAGGGATGACGCTTCTTATGTGACAGTAGCAAGAAGACTCTTTTGAAAATATGATACTCAATCCATTGCTTTGAAAGTGTATCCAAGATAAAAAAAAAAGATTTATCTTAGTGATGTCATGTCAGTGTCTTGCATCCATCAGTACCTCCTGAACACAAAAGGCTTCAGCTTTATCTTCAGAGAAACATTCTCTCTTTGATCGCTTCTTTTTCAATCCAACATCTAACATAGTAACAGGAAAATCATTTCTAAATCTGGGACGAGACCCATCTGGCCCTTTGTGAACGTCACGCAAACACATTTTATCTTTTCTCACCTCCTGTTTTCGGTTCACACTTCTCCTGTCAGTTCAAGGTCACTGCTTAAGGTGTGTGTATGTTTGTGAGGCGGAGCTGGCTGACAGAGTTTACGTGGGCTGAGAACTAAGGTGTCGTGGAACTTGTTTGGCCAGCAAGCCTGACCTCAAGAATGTCAGAGATGGAGTTAATGAAAATGGCAGATGTGATATGGGGGGGCGGGGGGTGTCTGTATGAACACATGTATGTTTATGTGCCATGGGAATACACATGTGTGAACTGCAAGCAAAGCCAGCATACAAAATATGACATTCATACATGCCCTTGTTGCGTATTAGATGAGGTAAAAGGAAACCTAGCCCACCTGATACATTTTTACCTGGGGCTCCACAGATGCTCCTCCATGCTCTAATGGCTGCTGTCACTGTGTGATAGATTGAGCCTAGTGGGCTCAGCCAATGCCCCCTGCCCTCACCCACCTGCTTCACACATGAGAATACCGAAGACTGCCTCTGGTAAGGATAAGGAAATGGCCAGGTAGAACCATCCATGATTCTGTAATGCAGATGCTTTGGTTTTATGAATGTCAGCCATAGTTGTACATATAGGAAACTGCTTTAAATAATTAAAATGTTATCAATATCCTTTAACTGTCAATAAAGATAGTCAGTTCTGTTATTTAAAATGGAATTAGAAAATAAAGCAGTCCATGCTTTGATGACGAGCTTCAATGTAATTTACACACCCTTATCCCCTGAGCAGACATTGTTTTACTCGATTCTCAGACAGTTCTCACACATGTTCCCATTTTAAGATCAAGATGGCTGAAACTTTGAACTCGAGGCTCAAGAATGTGACGTCAGAAGCTAGTCATTTGTTTTTGAATCAGTGAAAGATTTTGATTATTTATAGCCTTATGTCTGAAAAGCAGCACCCACGATAAAAGACATCCTCACAGAGACAACTGAACAGGTCTTTCTGTGCCAGTATGTCTTCACGTTGGGGTAAAATAGGGCAAGTGCAGTCACAGTGATAGAAGGTGACTTGAACTGGGTTCACTACCGTTCATCAGGCCTGAGTGAAGTTGACAGGCATCTTTCCTGTACAAGTACAGAAGACCTTAGTTTCCCTTCTGAGTGAAGATGGAAACCAGGCGAAGGAATGAAAAGAACCATAAAAACCCTAGCTGGTTTGAAAGATGATGTTATGCACTCCAGTAGATATGAAATTTATTCACAATGTCCTTTATTTTACTCTACACAGAAGATGTTTCTTTTCTCTGAAAATCAGTAGTGACACATTATGTAAGACATCAGTTATAGAAAGAAAAGTCCCAAAGCACCAATGTCCTGTACGATCTTTGTGGTGTATGTGTATGAGTTGAAATAATAAAGACAGAAATTATTATTTGCTATGAAAAAAAAAGTGGGATAAGCCATAAATATGATAAAATAGTTTGTGAATATATCAGTTCATGGAGCAGTCAGTGGACAGAGGAAGGGATGCTGCTGTAGATATTTTCAGGAAGTAGAGTTTGTGTTGCTCTTTATGGGCTGTGAGCAATAGACAGTATAGCAAAGTATTGTTACACGATTTTGTAAGGATATAAAACAGGGAAGATGGATGTGCACACATTGCCTATTTATACTGATTCATTAGTCAATCTCTGATATGTTCCGTGACAACACATCACATTGTCTTGCCTAGACACTGTCACACAAACAAGAAAAAAAATCTGATAATGATTTCCTTTCTCTTGCAAGAGGATTCATAAAAAATAAAAAAAGACTAATCCTTGTTACAAAAAAATATATAAAACCTTTTAAGTGTTAACAAAGAAATAGGATAATGTTAAGTCATACTGATTTATAATAGTTGTCACAGAAAAAAAAA
>JAVKLF010000011.1:15489317-15502202 GCA_034783495.1 Millerichthys robustus | reverse complement strand
GTGTGTGTGTGTGTGTGTGTGTGTGTGTGTGTGTGTGTGTGTGTGTGTGTGTGTGTGTGTGTGTGTGTGTTTTCTATTGATAGTGACATAGTTTAGCAGTGCCTGGATGCACTTCCATTCATTAACAGTGTGTAATAGCGCTGAAAGAGACACAACTAAAAATAGAGCTTGCAGTTGTTTCTTTTATAGTTTTTTTTTTTTACATAAAAATTGTATAAGTGACCAAATTTATCACAATAATCATTTTGCTTTTAATTATTTTATATTAAATTTACTTACACAGCTAATTTAGTAAAGAGACACATAAGTGTTAATTGTGACAAAGGTTTCTAACCTTAACATGACCTTTGCCCTTGGAATGAGCAAATAAAAGCAGTAATGATTATTACAAAACTGTTCCATAGAAAGTTCCTGTTGGAATTTTCAGCCTGTGAACTTCCACTGCAACATTCATGTCATCTGGTTTTACCCATAAATAGTTCAAAGCTGAACCTTTTGGTCTCTGTGAAGCCCACATTTACTCCTGATGTTGTACATCTAAAGCAGAAGCAGACATTTAACCAAAGCATGTTATATGGCAGGCATTAGGACATTATTCTGCTAAATGAAAACTGTGTCTGCACATAAATGTATGTATGTGTGTGTGTATTTGTAAAATGCAGAATGATTTGCAGCATAGACTCTACTAAATGACATGCTTTTGGTTTTCTTTAACAATGGGCTCAGGAGTAAGCCAGCTGAATTATTAGGGCATTACAAATAATTAGATATCCTTTATTAACATGATTTCATTTTATACCCATCATCAATTTTTTTTGTCTCTTCAGTTTCACCATGTCTTTAAAACAAGTTTAAAGGTATGCACTAATAAAAACTGCATTTTTTTTTTAACTGCTGACCCCCGCTGCTAAATAAAATTTTCTACATGAACTAGTTTTTTTATTTGATTATTATGAAATATTAACCATTCCTCTGCAGCTGATGGAAAATAATTTAGCAATTGTGCGGGGAATGGAGTAAGAACTAATTAACCTGAAAATACTTGGGAATAATACCACATCTGTCTGGCTTTTCTTCTTTTTTTTGCCCATAATACATAACTGTGGATTCTGACCTACTTTCATGACCCTGTAAATGTCAAAAGGAAAAATAAAATTGCCCTAATTTATTCTGATGTTAACATTAGGGCTTCCCCCTGAGATAACAGCAGCACTCTACATTTTATTGCTTTTTACTGAAGCAGAGATGTGAGTCTCTGAGTGAAGACAACTGTCAGGAAGAATTTACACACGTCCAGGTTATACGGCCCTAAAGTGAGGATATTTGAAGCGAACCCATCATCTGTTTTGCTGTTAAACTAAGACAGAGATAATATTCTGGGCAATGAAGTAGACGTTTTTGCTGACCTCAACTTTTAATCCAAATGAATAAAACATATTTAACTCTGACCTAATGCTTGAGTGCTTGTTATTAGATTCGTAACGATGCCTGAGCTCATCCATGGAAGTTCTGCTCACTGAGCATGAGGAGCTTTGAAATGTTAGGAAGAGTCAGAAAGTGAGTATCAGGAGTATGACAGCCCACGTCAAAAGATTTAATCCCAGATTCACTCACACCAATCCATCACTCAGTAATGATTCATGATTCTTTAATCTAGTTCTTCTTAGTCTCCCATCTCAGTCTCACATCACAGTTTCATAAATTCCCAAATAAATTAAATGTTTGACTTTTTAAACACAGTTGTATTAGTATTTTAAAAGTATATATGGTGGCTGTATTGCTTGTAGCTTAAAGTTGTTCACAACAGATGCTGTGATTGAAGCATTTTTCAATTTTGCAAGAAATCTTGCATAATGTCTGTTTTTCAACATTTGACCAAAATGGCAACAATTCCAACATAAGATGATTTTAGTCCAAAATTTTGCAACAACCCTTCAAACTGATTTTTGGTATGGCTCAGTGTTATCCACTCCTATAAACTTAGAATCATTTAGAAATAATGTGAAATTTCCCACTTAAAAGATTACATATTATCTCCTCTTCATGCTTTATGAGTCTGTGTCAGGATTCTTCTATTGTTTCATCCCTCCATATTTTAAAAGTGGAAAAATACACAGTTCTGGGGATTGTTCTCTGAGTGGATAAAGATGAAGACAGATGCCTTTAATATCTTTGTCTGTCATAATACAGCCAGGACACTTTACCCTCAGCTTGCACTTCACTCAGATATCATCCCGTCAGAACTGATTATAGCTCTGTGGTTAGCAAGGCCACAGAGGGGACAAGGGATTAACTGTCATTTTTCACAGGCTGCTGAGAAAGTCTGTTTTTCTTCAACAAAGCAGAAAAATACGATCAAATTTAAGACAAAAGGCTTAAATTGTAAAGACTTAACAGCTACATTTCAGATAAAAATAAAAAATGAACATTTTTTGACACTCAAGCTCTCATTAAATCATTTTTGTAATGAGGTTTATTTGAATTCTAGACAGTTAATTTACAAATTTCAACAAAGCAAATTTAAAATGTATTCCATCCATTATCTTAATCTGCTTCTTCCTGTCAGGGTCACTGGTGCCCATATCCAGCAGTGACAGTGCGAGGGGCTGGGTGCACACTGGACAGGTCGGAAGTCCACCACAGGGCCTCTATAACGTATTGTACTGTGTAAAATATATGCTTAATATAGTTTATTAAAAATAATTTACATTGTCTGGATGGGAGCTTTTGTTGTTCTAAAACTTTTATACGCTTTTTTGTATCATTGGTGTCTTTCTAGATGTCTAAGCTGCCTAAACCAGAGACCCTATTGCATCCCCATACCATCAGAGAGGCAAGCGTTTGAACAGAGTTCTCAGACCAGATGATCCCTCTTTTCTTTAATATGAAGGACGTGGTGTCAGTGATTTCTAAAAAGATATTCAGGCTTTAATTTGTCTGACCACAGAACAATCTTCCTTTGTCCCTCAGTCCACCCTAAAAAAGATTTGGCCCAGAGAATCAGCAATTCTGGATGGTGTTTACATATGATGTCTTCTTTGCAGGATAGAGCTTTAACCAGTATTTGTGGATAGCACTCCAAATAGGGTTCATAGTCAGTGAATTGTGGAAGTGCTCCTGAATACATGCAGTGATGTCAATAACGGAGTCACATCACAACATGGCCGTGGCTCAACTATTCTGAAATGTGTTGCTGCTTTCGTTTTCAAAATTATGTTTTTTATTTACTTTCTTTCAATTTAAACATTTGTTATGTTCACTATGTACCATTGTGAATTGCATATTGGTTTATGAGACTTACAAATCATTGCATCCTGTTTTTATTAACTTTTTTCAGAATTGGTGTTGTTCGAAAAAAGCATCTATTCAAATTGCCTACACAGTAAAATGTTTAGTCCTAAACTAATGTCTGGTAGAATCTGCCACAATGATGTGGTTATAAACAACCTAACAAGGTTTGCAGGGTGAGAAATGAGAAGAAAAGCTGAATCTCATATCTTCACCACAATTCACGAATGACACATCTACACAAGACAAAAATAGAGGAGTTAACTTCTTAGAAACAAGACTCATTCAGCCACAAGAATGCAAGCGAGCAGTGTGTTTCCAATTATACTAAACCAAACTGCGTATATGTTGTTTCATTTAGCTGTCTGTCTTTGAGTCTACATGATGTTCTTCTTCACTGAGTTACAGTTTAGATATTTTTCTCCTCTTTCACCTAATCAGACAGCATGAAAGCATGCATCACAAGTTTCTAATTTTAAGATCAGATGATTAGGTGACTTCTGTGAGATCCAAGAAAAGAAAAAATCTCTGTCATCCACAAAAATCCTTCACCACTGTTTTATTGCACACTTTAACATAACGTAGTCAACGTTGGCACTATCGAACTGAAACAAACAGGTGGCATCTGTGGATTAAACAAAATATCTCATGAACCACTGGACTAGACTTTACTGAAACTGATTAACGTTAAAAAGGAAGCCACATCCAACCGAGATTAGGAAACTTCAAAATGGCTATAACTCAGTGGGTTTTACACATTGAGTTAAAATCTGATCTGGAGAGTCATTCACAACAAATACTATGAATGTGAGATCTCATTATATTCCACTAGATTGCATTTGATCAAAACTACTGTGATGCAATATAAGATGATCTTAGTCTAAACCTCTGATAGGAAAGGTAGCGGGCAATATGCATTCTTTCAAGAAATTCTAGGCCTTTTTTTTCTTATATGAATGCATCAGTGAGTGCTGTGTGTTTTCATGTGTTCATCCAATGAGTGCTGTTTTTCACGTCTGAGCTTCATTGTGCTCAGGGTTTTCAGACTCTGTAATTTCCCCCGGGTCTTTTGAACATGGCTGTCAGTTTGACTTTGGCTCATAGTTGGGAAAGTGGCCACCTTCTTCCAGGCAGACATTTCATACCCACTTGCCTTGGCTTGGAGACAGCAGGCTTCCAGTCCAGCTTCCTGCTCTCCACAGTGGCTCAGCTTGGTGTGTAGCTTGGGAATAGAAGTTGAGAGGTTGGACGGGGGACAGAGCAGAGGGAGAGGGGGCCAAACAGAGAAGAATGGGGCACATTTGAAGGGATATTTCCTTTCATAGCTTCCGCTCTTCTCATTTTCTCCTCATTATCAGGATGCCTGATGCCAGACCTCCGTTTTAATCCAGCTGAGGGGAACGATGAGATACAAAGTGCAGACAAAAAGCTCACAGTGGCCCTGAATTGCGTTAAGATGAGTAGTAATAGCTAACTATTATCTGAAAATCTGGTTTTTGTTTAAGCTCATTTTAGTCTCTGCTCCAAGAATGGTTACAGTAAAAAAAGAACCTGCTTTAGCCTAAAAGTTATTTCTTTTAAAACAACCCTTTTTCATCTAAAGTGATTTTTGCATCTCAGTCACTGATTTTTGACAGACCCACAAAGGCTTCTGCACCTTCTGCCACAGCCTCGGAGGGACATAGAGGTTTTCACTGATGATTTTTACAGTGCCACTACAGTTTGCAGACTACAATCAGTGTCCTTTGCAACCAGGCCATAATGTATGGTGGTACTGTGCAATGAGTTGTGCAGCCACTGCAAAATCCTGTTATTTCTTGCCAAAAAAGGTTTGAGGAAATAATGAAAGTGTGCTGTTGGCTAATGCAGATCTGTGGGGTCAGTGAGAATCTGAGAGGTTTCTTTGCCATTCTGACCCAGAGAAATGTGGCACAGCAAAAGATGTTTGACATTCCAGACTTTGCTTTTTATAGCTAAGGAAACCATCAGTCAGTTTTCCATCCAATTTATTTATGCTCCAGAATGCTAAGTTGAAAGCAGTAAGAGTTGGGTTTTGCATACCACCCAGTAATTGCATTGACATCATGCATTTTACAGCACCATCAAGTGGCTCTTAAGGATGATGCTCTGTTAAAAAACATCCTCAAACATTGTTTTTATCTAATTTTGCAAATTCATTGTTCATAAAGGATATCGACAGTGCATAAGCTTCACTACTCTGGATGTTCAGCTCTGCATTAAAACAGAAACTGTGTTTAATCAAAAATGACTCAAGAAAATAATGCCTGCTCACAGCCAGCATTTGACATAAACCCTTATTGATCCAATCTTATTTTTATTTTCAATAAGCAACAAAAAGTTGGAGGTTTTTTGTAACCCAAAGGTATTGCAGTTTCTCATAAAGCTAAAATTTGATCTTATATCCTAAATATATGAGGCAGTTACAACCTCTGAAAATGTGACATACTAGATGAATATTACTGGAACAGATGGCATCAGCACCAAAACAATAAACATCATCCTTCTGCAAAATACTGTGCAATCGCCTGTGAGACATTGATATATAGTTCTTTTAGAGCAGAGTTTTGACTAAATGCTGAGTAGTGTGGTTTTGTTGATAATAATCAGTGATACTTCTGCAGCCCCTCCTGCTCCCACTTCACCATAAGTCAGTGTCATACCTGTTTCCGATCCTGTCTATGCACACAACTGGAAACCTTAGTCTCACTGGGTCACGTTGAGGCAACATAAGCGGAACAGTGTTAAGACTGTGATATTTTGCATGAAGCGCAGTGACAGGACAGCAGAGGGGAGAAAGAGAAACTGGATAGTGAGCTCATTATGCTGCCATGACCTTAAAGGTTAGGAACAGGAAGGAAGCTGGCGGACAGAGCGTTAAACCATAATGGAGGTTTTCTGTGATTTTAAACAAGCTACAGACTAGGATTTATAGCTTTCCCTAAAAGTAAAACAAAAACTCCTCCGGTAAAGCATACACATTAGCATAAATGCTCATGTTATCTACGTTATACTGTACAGTTTAGGAACAGTGTTTCACAGTATGAATTTAGAAAAGATTTCCTTTAGTAGGGATCTTCATCAGGTATATAAATATTGTTTAAAGCCAGTGTTAACACCATACAAGGAGTTTTCCATTAAAGTTTTTCTATTATGGTTTTTCTAGAAAAATGAAAGAAAGAACAAGAGCAGGTAGAGGAAAGGAGGCACGTTGTGAGGAGATGAGAGAAACCACATTACTTAATCAAGACTAATGTCCCCATCAAATGTTGGAAGAAGTGTTGAGTTCAGCAGAGGCTCATGACAGTTCTGCAGCAAGTGAATAATGGTTGAATGTGATCAATCCAAGAGTCTGATATTTGCAGAAATTATCATGTTTATCCACACCCAGCAGCAAGGAAAGATTAAGGTAATGCCCTGGAGGACAGCTAAAGTGTTGCTTTAAAACAGTCAAATTAGTTTGAAGAAATAACTCGTGAATACCGTAATATAGGAGAAACTTTCAAAATAACAAGCTGTTTTATTAAACGAAAGTCAGAGTTCAATATGAGGATACATATTTGTGCCTCTTTGAGCTTGTGCTTCAAAAATAGATTTTCATTGTCCAGCTATTTTTTATACTCCTCTCCATACATTGTGTAGAATTATTTTACATGTATTTTAAGTTGTATTAAAACGTGGTAAATCTTAGGGAAAAAGAACCAAATATGGAATAAATGCAAAATGATCTTTTTCAGTCAGCACATGACAATAATAATATCCACAAAATAACTGGTGTGAGGCAGTGTGTTTTAAGCATGACTAGCAAAAAGCTGTGATAAAAGGAAACTCTTAGTGTTTGAACAAACAGGATAGAGTTGACCTACGTTGTAGAGAGAAAATGTCTTGCAGAAGGTGACTGATGGTGTTATCTGCAGCCCTGTCATTGAGTAATTGACTTGAAGTCATCTGACTTGTTGGTATTTAATTAAGGATCTGAGTGCTAAATGCAGACACAGCTGCCAAGCAACAAGCATGACATGGTTTGTGCTGCATTTTTATTCTGTGTGGATGTCCTGTAAGACTCTGATGTGGAGGCACAACAATGCTGTTCTGGAGAGATTACAGATTAAATGTTGATTTAATTTCGGTTATTTTTCATCATGATTTGATTTATGACCAAAAATGACAAAATCTGGGATGCTAGCTGCTAGGATGAGAGGCTCCTGGTGCAGCTATCTGCGCCTCCTTCACATTGGAATGAGTATACTGGGGGCGTAGGGCATCTGAATAGGAAAGCTCCTGGAAATCTCTGTTTAAAGGAGGAATCAGAACTCACTGGAAAAATTGTAAAAAACCTCTGTCCTGGAAACACCTGGGATAGTCCTGAGTGAGCCAGAGACTCTTGCTGTATGAAACTGATGTTCTGTGTTTTCAATATGAAAATATTGTATCCATAATTAAATCCAAAACAAACCTTATGAGCCTAGTATTCCTTAAAAATACAAATTGTGTTAAAAAATGATGAAGTTATCCTCTTTGGTTAAACCTTGAAAAAACTTTAATGTGCAATCCTAAGAAATATTGCATATAATCTGTTTGTGCTTCGAGCACGTGTTGGGAGTGACTGCCAGCTAAAACCACACCAAATCTTAGCTCAGTCATTTTTATGTAGACAAAGGTCAATTAGCTGGGGCAGCCATCTTGATTTTGGTTGACTCCAAACGTTTTCAGTTATAGATGACAAATTTAGAAAATCCTGCTTGTGGTTGCCTACACAGACCTAAAAGCAAAATGCATTGTTTTACTGGAATAAAATTTGTGCATAACAGTTGCATTCTTAACAATACAGTTTCAGTCCAAACAACCTCACTGTGTGAGGGGGGATAGTTGGGCGGGTGACTCACTCCTTGTGGTCTCACCCCTGATGTTGTCACAAACTAATAGGTTCAGTTTGTACAAATGTATTTTTCTGCTTACCAAAAGTCAGCATGTAAAGTACACAGCAAAGTATCATAGATCAAAATGCTGCACTTTTACATTCAACCATACGTTGTACACTTTAGTTTTTATTCATAATAAATGTAAAAAGTCACATGCTGTTGGTGAGCGATGCATTACATAAATTACAAGTGTGCCACCAGATTTAGAAGGTAAGACATCATAAACAGTGCCAGAAATAATCCATGGTCAGAGAGTCTCAGAGTGAATGGTCAACAAAGTGACTAATGATGTGTCAAGGGCACAAACAAGGATATGAGAAATGCACTGGTCATAAAAACAGAGTTTATGGCCTCTGGCTGCTCCATTTTTACTGTCCTGTAGTGCTGGTAAGAAACAGATCAATGCTGACTCAAAGAAAATGACAAATAAGTCAATTTATTCAAGAAAAGTTAAACAATTTGGGGAAAATGACTTAATACTGAAAGATTTGAGCTGCCATTGTTAGGGTATTTTGTTGTTGGGGATGATAGAAATGTCTCAAGTGCAGAAAAAAACAAAGTCAAATAATAACTAAAAGTGTGTGAGAGCATGAAAAACCTAACAAATGCTTAAACTGCAGGGAACACAAACAATTCGCAGTCTGAAATGTTAACCAGACATAACTGAATGTGTATTTTTGATTTAAAGAAATTACTTTGGTTGCTTTTCTTTTTATTCCTCATTATTGTTTACAACTTGACATGTTTTTTGGTGAAATCTACCAGAAATACAACAAGAAAGCTTGAAAGATTGAATATTGTTTCTAATCGTCTAAATTATTCCAAATACTAGATTATTACATTTTATAGCAAATGTGAATAAAAAAGATCTGAATGGAGCCAATGATGCTGTGATTTTTTTAAAATTGATTTCAAAGTTAAATGACAAATGACCAAAGGAAATACTGATTTATAATTATTTCATCTACTTTTATATGAATTTCCATAAAATCACTTTAATCCCAGTATGTTGCTCTGGATCTGAAGGCATTTGTTTAATAAGCCCAGTTAAATTACGTGAGGAACCATGACATTTCCTCTGTATCTGTGTCTTTGACTGCGTCTGCATGAGCCTGTGCAGGAGAGCTACTCTTGCAGTGTGATAGTGAAAAGTGATATGTGAGAGCAGCTGTTTGGTCTCTTCAGACCGCCTGGACTGCCTCTGAGCAGCTGATGAATAACTCTGTGTGTAAATATGTGGATATGTGTTGCTGAGAAATACAATCCCATAAATCATTAATTCAAAAGGTCGTTCTGTGACACTATACTTGAATGATGCAATAGTTGCTTCATTTTTGCATGATAGATTTGTTTTTCTTTCTTTATTGTTTTGAAAAAAGGAGGGTTAACTTGCAAAGTGTGCAAATGTGCAATGTGCAAAGTGGATATTTGTCCTTTTACTCTATATGTAAAACATGTTGCCTAAATGACAGAAGAGATTAAAAACAATCCCAGAAGACTTATCTCAAGAAATTAGTTACTTTTGTCCCTGATGTGTCTGAAGGAAGTACTTTTGTTTGCTTTGCTGTCTGTTTGGACAGAAAATGTAATAACAATCCTGACCTCATCTCACTTAAATCAGATTTATCCACAACCAGACATCTCACATGGTAAATGCCAGACCCCTGCAATATTAAATGGATAAAATGGGTAAGAAATTGTTTGATCCTTGCAAACAGGTTTTCCATACTGTAATCTGACATATATTTTTGTCTCTGTCTGCCTTTTCTCATTACACTTGACACAATATCAATCAACAGAAAACAACTCAATACTTATTCTAATGCAATTACAATTTGTCAGCTATTTCCAATACACCTACATTTCTGCAGGTAAATGTTTATTTATACAATGCTTGATTTATTGTTTGCAAGTCAGCAAATAATTGCATTGTGTTCAAACAATTGAGATTTTTTAATCCGATAAACACTGTCTTGAAAGCCTACTGGATTCTTGCTCACAATCATCTGAAGCTTCATTTAGTCAAGTTTCGTTTTATATAGAAGTTTTGACTCAAATATTTTGGAACTTTGGCAGTTCTCTTTGAAACTAACAACTGCTAAATCCACTCTGAAAGAATAAAACAATTTGAAATGCTTTCCAAACACCTGGAGGAGGTATTGTTTTATCAATGTCACTGACTGTCGTGGGTGAATTTCAACTAATTAAGTTAATTATTTAAGACCTTGAGGAGCTGTGAATGTCAGCCTAACTGAATATGGTCTTGTAATGCCTGAGTAAATTAAATAGTTTTGTAAACTTGAGGGTTTACAAGTTCATGTGAAAGATTCACAAACCCACGTGCGTAGTTCAGAAACTGAGAGAGTGAGAGATTTTCCACAAAGTTTTGTTATCATTTTTTCATTTGGCCAGAGATGAGGTTTATGAGTCTTTGGGGAGGTGGAACAACAAATCCTGCAAACATCAACAAACAGAGACAGTATAGACCTGAAAATAACACTGTTATTTTTATAGCCATTGCACTGGAATTGCTTTAGAGAAAAAGAAGGATAAGAGCTCAAATAGAATATTACAAAAGAAGTCAGGGAGAATGAAACTAAAAAAATTGGAAAAGGTATTACTGTGTCCACTAGACTGTAAAAGAAACAATAATAATAAACTATAGCCTTAATTGCAATTTCAGCAATGCCTGAGTTCATGAAAATATTGATCATTCTGTCAAGTATACTGTAAAACATGAAATATTGGAAATACATCACCTGATTAGCTCATAAAGCAATGTTTTTAGCTTTTGTGAGCATATGTAAACTTGCCAAAATACATGGCTGTTATTCATTTTTTTTTAATAGAATAATAATAATTAATTGATTTCTGGCACATCTAAAGTAGGTTAAAACGTACCTGACTACCAACAGGGCCTGCAATTATAACTGAAGCATTGGCCTTAAACTGAAGGCTCTGTGTCACCAGAAACAGAACTTTTAATTGATAGATTGATCCATTGCAACAGAACAACCAGAAAACCAAACTGCATTTGAAAGGATGCAAATACTGTATGTAGGCAGTGAAGTAAAAAGAATCAAAATTAATAGTGTGTTTGAGTGATTTTGCATCCTGTATGGATCTACAAGTTTAATATTTGTTATCTCTTATTACAGAGAGGATAATGACTTTATTTTTTGTCAATGTCAAAGGAAAAAAAGGAACAAATGACATAAAAGATCATGACGTGCTAAAAAAAAGTAGAAAATCTTTCTTTTTTTTCTTTCAAGTTCAAGCAGAATTTGCAAAACATTTCTTTCAACAAAAATGTACAGTTGCCACATTATTCACAAACTTTAAAAATTCAAACTTTCCTTAATTTGTCTTATTGACATGCGTGCACTACTCTAAGGCAGCTGCATTTTGCTGAGCTGTTATCATTTACTGTGCCCTTAACTCTATACTGTAAAATAATTAGATAGAACTTGTGTTTAAGTGCAGCAGAAACTAAAGATGTGGTCACGGAGAGTTTTCCAAAAGTCAAAAAAAATGCTAAAATGAAGTGACATTTTCAAACATCAAGAGAGAGGCTGAATGGATTGTACCGTAGGTTTGGCCTGAAGACAGCAACATACAGCACGAGTTCACAGTGATGACAGATGGTCTGTGAAAAAGCTGCAGTATCAAACTGTGAAGTGGCAACTTCCCAGGGTTTGTTGTCTACAATATGTAAAAATCTCAAAACGCTGATAGGTTGAAGTGTGTTTCATATAGGCCTAGCTGTTTACAGTTGAAATGTAGGCCTATGTCTAATTTAATGACATTTAATTAATTTTCTATTTTCTATAGGAAATATAAAAAATAGCTTGTGGACAAATTAAGTGAATAAATACTTTAAAAGACCGTAAATGTTATGTTTTAATTAACGGAAAAGCTGGGGTGAACGTGTCTGTGGGCTATTATTTTTGGTGCCCTACAAGTGAACAAAGTCTGACATCTAGTGGGCGGCTAGGGATATTACAATTTACTTCTTTAATGTGGATTTTCAGGATGCAGAACCCTGGGGTTTGCCTCTGTGACTTAGGGGCCACATGTGGTTCTTTGGTCCTTCTGCAGTGGCTCCTTGTAACTTTGACCAAAAATGACATGACACTGAGTCATTTTTCATCTTCAAATTGAAACAGTAGTTTCCAGCAGCTTTTCTATCCTAATGTAATATTAGCATATGTTTTCTGCAGCAGAATGACACTAAGTATACAGGAAGGTTGGTCTGCCTGTGTGAACAATTTTATTTATTTTATACCAGATATTATTAGACATTGAACGTATATATTTTAATGAGAAACTATGTCATCTATCAACTATCATCCTGTCAGTACTAAAATTAATTGAATTTGACTCAAGTTTTCATTAGAAAGTATTTAATGTTCAGTAATCAGTTATGTTTTATAAATTATTGTGTCATTTAAGTTTTACCAAGACTTTTGTTGTGTTTCATGTACATTTGAAAAACAAAATAATAACTGACATCACCTCGCAAGAGTTACCTGAGAGAGATACTAAGTTTAACAATAAGTACAACAAAGAATGGCAGGAAGAAGAATCAATCAATCAATCAAATTTTATTTGTATAGCACATTTCAGCAGCAAGGCATTTCAAAGTGCTTTACATTAT
>JAVKLF010000011.1:15447969-15459125 GCA_034783495.1 Millerichthys robustus | reverse complement strand
GGATATGGGCACCAGTGACCCCCGTGACCCTGAAAGGAAGAAGCGGGTAATAGATAATGGATGGATGGATGGATGGAAGTTTACAATGACGCATTTGTTTTATGAAATCAAAAGGTTCATTACAACAAGGGGTTGAACTTAAACAGAGAGAACAATGTCCATGTGTTCACACTTGGTTTCTGTATGTGCACACATGTCTGCAGCCAGTGTGTCGGGAACAGCTGAAGTTTGACCCGGTCAAAGTCAGACACGGTGGCCACGACCCCATTGTGGGGGGCAAATCCGGTGCTAAGCTGGGGAATAAGTGAAATTCCCTGAGCTCGGCACAAGTGCAGCGACAGAGGAGGCAGTTTGCTCTCATGACACAACTGCCACAGAACTGAACTGAGCAGAGAGGGATGTGATGGAAGAGTTGCTGTGTTATAGTCTGATGGGAATTTAAACTCAGAAAAGGGTCAAAAAATTCAAAATTCCACATGAAAATATGACCTTCATTAAGGCTATAATTAGTTAAGCCTAGTTCATAACCTGATGCACATGTTTGAAGTAAGATGTTTTCTGCTTCTTTTTAAAATCCTCATTTGAGCGCATAATGCCCATGAATGTGGAAAAGTAGTTATTTCATCATAAGCAGCTGGTGTCACCCAAGAAGGTTCATTTGGCAAATGTTGCTTCTATAAAAGGCTTATTGATAGTCACATCAACTTTTCACAAACAGAATTAATAGAGATCAGCTAAAGAAAGAAAGATTTGCATTAATCTGTTTGTCTGCTGAAAATATTTAGAAAATATATATTGAAAATATTTTCTCATTCATTTATATTTTTAAAATAATATTCTCAATTTAATACAAGCTGGTTTGATTTCTTGTGGTTTGAAAATAAAGAACACAATCAGAAACTTTACAATCGGATTGCCTATAATAATTGGCAATAATGATTACGAAACAAGATACCCGCTGTGATTATTGATTTATCAAATTTAGCTTCCAGAGTCATACTCTGTGCTGTGGACAGTAATTCAGAGGTTCAAGCTGTTCTTTCTGACAGACTGCTGTACTCTGCCTGACCCTGACTGCTGTAACTACTGATAAGATACTGCACCTTTACTGACTGATAATTGGCCTCAAATCCCAGGCACTACATACACCGTTTAGTCTTTCCTCTCCTGCCACAAGAGGCTGTCATACAGCATTGTACACAGTTTGCATTGTGTAAATTCAATGATTTACTGTGTATTTCTTGAACGTGCAAGTGTTCATGTCATTCTTAGTCTTGTAGGCTCAGGCTTGTACAGTAGACTAATTTATCAGAGTCATGCTGATGTAATGAATGCATATATGATAATGTCTTGACACAGAGAGGAACAATGTTCCATCTCAAGATGGTGTTCCCCTCAAACACCAGCAGTGGTCATGCCAGAAGGACATAAGAACTCAGAGAAACAAGTAAAGCATGCAGTATAGCGGCTCTCGAGGACCAGGATTAGCAAGCCCTGGTTTAATATGTGTCTTAGCTCTATAAGTTATCCCCTCCTGGTCTGTGTACCTGCTCACTCCTGACACTGTCTCTGGTTCAGCAGTTTTTCCAAACAGCATGCTCAGAGAGCTGCAGAGGAGCTGCAGGATACTCTGCAGCAAGAATAGAACCAAAATGCACAAACATACCGCACATGCATTTCTTTTTTAACCTTTAGGTGTTCCATCTTTTCAGTAGTTGCATTTGGTGTACACATTTATGTTTCTGTAAAATTAAGAGCAATGTTCCCAACTTGCTCTCCTGTTTGTTTGTCTACCACACCAACAAGTCTCTGCAGATTTATATTTTTAAACATTTAACACCTCCCAGTTTCTGCAGGGTGAGTGAAGATCATTTTGTTCAGGTGTCCTACAAACTAAGCAACTCCTTTTAAACACAGGTGCATGACTTTAAATGTTTAAAATATATATATTATTATATAAATATAGATATTGTGCATCCCAACTAGTCATCCTTAGATTTAGTTTTTGTCTCTCCTTCTATCGTACTTTTTGTTTTCATCCCTACTCTCCAGAGTAACGAGATGCTGGAGCTCCAGAGGAGCAGGATGAGGGAGGAGATCAAGGAGTACAAGTTCAGGGAGACCAGGCTGCTCCAAGATTACACTGAGCTCGAAGAGGAGAACATTACTCTGCAGAAACTGGTGTCCACACTCAAGCAGAACCAGGTTAGCGCAAACATCACTATCACAAAACTTTGTACTCTCAAAGCTTTGGGGTTTATGTGTCATTGTGGTGTAACTTTTCACTCACTCATGACGTGATTCTCATTTTACCACGCACAAGCAAATTTGATCCCTTAAAAATTTGTCATCACTTTTAAAGATGAAACGTCACCCTTTGCTTTACTTTGGGCCACTTTTATTATTGTGGCCACACATGAGTTCAGGTTTAATTTCTGAGAGATCAAACACTACTTCCTGTAATTTGATTACCATCCTTTTCTGCCATGAAGTGCTTCTCTCTAATATGCTAATGTTATACACTAGTATCAGTCATGTATACAACTAGTTTATTACCAAGACAAAGCAGAAAATATTTAATCTTAGGCAACAAAGAAGCCATAAAATAGAGATAAAAAAGTACAATTTTAATCTGAAAAGCAATTACTGTGTGACACATGTTTATTTGTCTTTAGTTTAGAGTTTTGTCACGTACTCCTTGTGAAAAATGCTGATGTAAAAAAGTTGTAAAATATCTTTCCCCAGGTGGAGTATGAGGGACTGAAACATGAAATCAAGGTGCTGGAGGAGGAGACTGTCCTCCTTAACAGCCAGCTGGAAGATGCATTGCGCTTAAAGGAAATCTCTGAGAGTCAGTTGGAGGAAGCGCTGGATGCCCTGAAGACTGAGCGTGAGCAGAAGAACAATCTAAGGAAAGAACTGGCCCACCACATCAGCCTGAGTGACAGCGTTTATGGAGCAGGGGCCCATCTGGCCCTCACTGTCACCGGCGTTGAGGGTCTGAAGTTCCCCGAGGACGCCAACGGAACAAACGGCTCCAACAGCAGCGTTGTTCCCGCTGCTAATGGCAACATAGAGGACAGCAACCGTTGCAACGGCCACCTCCACAATGGATCAGGGTTAGCTAAGATGAACGGGGACTACCGAGCAGGCAGGAAAGGAGAAGGCCTTGTTCCAGACCTGTTCAGTGAGCTTAACCTATCGGAGATGCAGAAGCTCAAACAGCAGCTGCTGCAGGTGGGTCATCAGGGTATCTGCTTTTATTTAATCCCAGAAAATATCAATTATGTAACCCAGCAGGCATTGGCACCCAAAAAAACATGTCATCTAGATAAAATCTGTTTTTATTTCTCCATCCTGCAGGTGGAGCGTGAAAAGGCATCACTGCTCATGAACCTGCAGGAGTCCCAAACTCAGCTGCAGCACACACAGGGTGCTCTGACGGAGCAGAACGAGCGTGTCCATCGCCTCACTGAGCGTGTCAACGCCTTGAAACATCTCAGTGGTGACAAAGAGCTTGATGACCCACAGGAAAGTGAGAAACCTGATGGTGGCTCCTTGTTGCCATCAGCCAACAGCCACCGCAACCTTGATATCCACGGGTTTGAAATTCTGGAATGTAAGTACAAGGTGGCGGTGACGGAGGTTATTGACTTGAAAGCAGAGCTGAAGGCCTTAAAGGAGAAGTACAACCAGGAGGTGGAGGGGCAGGGAGAGTGTCACAGTGATGACAGAGTCCAGGCACTGAGTGAACAGGTTTGTCAACGTTACATTTAGCTCATGTCATCCATTGCAACTGTTTTTATTTTTGTTTGTTTTCATTCAAGTCGTTTTTCTTCTCAGATATCACATCTGGAGCGGGGCTACCGTGAGAGCCGGGAAAGGGCGGTGAGCCTGGAGGCAGAGCTCCGAGCAGCTTCGAGCACTGCAACAGAGAGTCAGAGCATGCTGAACGCAGCACAGGATGAGCTGGTAACTTTCAGCGAGGAGTTGGCTCAGCTCTACCATCATGTCTGCCTTTGTAATAACGAGACACCGAACCGCGTCATGCTGGACTATTACCGTCAGAGCCGCATCACACGCAGCGGCAGCCTCAAAGGCTCAGACGATCCTCGGGCTTTGCTCTCCCCTCGCCTTGCACGACGCCTCGCAGCAGTATCTGCAGCCTGCTCCCCTGACCCCCCACGCAGTCCCATGGACTCTCCGTCCAAGGACATTCACCACAATGAGACCACCACTAACTCGGTGGACTCTTTATCCTGCCATAGTAGCCCCAGTCGCAACATCTCAGGGTCTCCGAGCATCAGCATCTCTCGATGCCCATCCCCAGTGCCCACAGACACGGGTGGGGATCTGCGGAAGGAGCCAATGAACATCTATAACCTGAATGCTATAATCAGAGACCAGATCAAACATCTGCAGAGAGCTGTTGATCGTTCGCTGCAGTTATCTAGGCAGAGAGCTGCTGCCAGGGAGCTGGCACCAATGCTCGACAAAGACAAGGAGTCTTGCATGGAGGAGATTCTGAAGCTCAAGTCCCTGCTGAGTACCAAGAGAGAACAGATCGCCACACTCCGGCTGGTGCTCAAGGCCAATAAGCAGGTAATTTTTTATTTTTTCAACAAATCATAGTCACAAAATGTTTTAGAGAAAAAACTTCTTGAAACCTAATGTGCACTTTTGCAGACAGCAGAAAATGCTCTGGCTAACCTGAAGAGCAAGTATGAGAATGAAAAAGCAATGGTGACAGAGACAATGATGAAACTGCGGAACGAGCTGAAGGCCTTAAAAGAAGATGCTGCCACCTTTTCCTCTCTCAGGGCCATGTTTGCTACAAGGTAAGATATAATCCACAAAAATAAATATACATTTTGTTTATTTAGATGAAAAAGTGATACATGCTAATAAAATATACAATTTTGACCTGTCGTGAATAAATACGAATTTTTGTGTCCCTGTAGATGTGATGAGTACGTTACCCAGCTGGATGAGATGCAGCGGCAGCTTGCGGCAGCAGAAGATGAGAAGAAGACACTGAACTCACTCCTCCGTATGGCCATCCAGCAGAAACTGGCCTTGACCCAACGTCTGGAGGATCTGGAGTTCGACCACGAACAGATTCACCGTGGCCGAGGTGCTAAAGTTCCCAAGATAAAAAGCAGCCCTCCTAAAGTAAGTCACAGACATGCTTCTGTTACGCTCTAAAACACTCCAAGGCTTTTCACCAACATTACTTCTCTGAGCCTCTAGTCTTCCCTTTGTCAAGCCCTCCGCTAACCCTAAGCTAAGTCGAACATGGGCTACTCCAATTTCTGTCGAAGCGTGTTGTATTGTAGCAGACTCTGAGAGCCTAATAATAGATTTAAGATGAGTCATCCATCCAAGACCAGTCAACAACCCATATTTTATAGCCTCAATTCCTGCAGCCATGACTGTATCTCCTTTCCCTCAGTGAAGGAAGATCGAGGATAGTCATCACACCCACCACGCATTGCACACACTGCCAAGTGGTAAAAATGTAGGATACAGAAAGAGGTGAAAAAAAAACAGATTTCATGTCTGTTTAAACGTGCAGCAACACTCAGAAAGGAGGAGCTGCTGACACTGCACTCTATTCCCAAATAATCATTACGACAAACTTCAATCCTTACATGAACCTAAACTGATTATTATGTTTTTAAGATACAGCTGGTAAGTTGACATCTGAAATGTTTGTGAAAATGTACACAATTCTGGCCTGGTTTATTTGTTTTACAGGAGTCCTAGAAATGTTTAAAAATGAAATGAGAAAAAAAATATTACAGTGTGATCTTCAGTTTAACAATTTCTCCTTCTAGAAGATTTTATGATTTACACCTTAGAATATCTTTATTCATTGAAATCTTAGTTTGTCATATCTATCCTGTTAATTGCTTTTAGATTAAGTGTTTTACAGCATAATTCAAATGTTTTAGTAGCATTTAAATCCATTCGATCTCCCTTTTGGGGGGGTTTACTATTCTCTGAAATTGTGCCATTTTCCTAAAGGTGCAGGGTAAACAACTTTCCTCTAGATGGCAGTGCTTGATTAAAGTTGTGAGTTTTTCTGAACTCCTGTGATGACATATGGATGAACAATGCAGTGGCTACATGAAGTAGATGCTCTGGAGTTCTACAGAATGAAATTATTAGGGATTTGTTTTGCTCCTCCCTCTTTTGTGTTAGGATTTCAATACAATATTAAGCTGTGAGGTATTGTGTAACTTTGTCCATGTCACTGTCTGTTTTCTCACAGTTCTGCAGTCAGTCACAGCGGTCAAAGAAAACAGGTTAACAGGATTTGTTTCACATATGCAACATTATTGTAAAACCAGGACTAGGATTAGCACAGTCCTTCTGTATGAAAGTAACTTTGTCTCTAAGCTGAAGCCTCCTCATGTCTTGTCCACCCTATTTTCTTTGTCTAACCTCAAGTGTCACCACTCTGTATATTTGTCTAATTTATCAGTTTTTTGTAGATTGTCAGCAGCCTGCTGTCTCAGTACCGTCACTCTCCCCACAAATAAGGCGAGGGAGAGCCTCCCTAGGCCGCAGGTAACGGGTTAATGAACCGGCTGACTTTTCCATGTGCCATAGAATAGAACTCCTGCATCCAGATATCTGGTCCTGCATGTTCTCAGTCTTCACATTAACGTCACGCCGCAACTGATGGCTGAAACACTGTACCTGACGTAATAATGTCATTATTTTCATTGGGTGGAGGAGGAGACTTTCACTTTGCATGCATAACTGTGCATGGTAGCTTTGTATACATGCTTATTTGATTAATTTTGGTTATTTTTATGAGCCTGGACTTCACCAATATAATATAAATACAACCAACACTGATTCAAAAGGTCAAACTTTCATTTGATTGTTAATAACTATGTTCTCAAACAGCTGGTTTGGGCTTTTCAAAGACTATTGCAGGTTTTTAAAAATCAGGATAGACATTAGACAATTTATGAAGCTTTTTTGTTTGTTTGTTTCATTTTTGTTTTTCACTTATACATTTACAAGGTTTTTTTATACAGATTATAATTTGCTATGTTTTGAAAAATAAATAAACAGTAAATAATTCTTCTTCAGTGGTTTACCGTAGGAAGCATAGATCTTAAAATGTTTTGAACACCATCTTGAATTTGTCTTGCTGTGGGGTTTTATTTAATTATTTGTCTGTTTTAAGACACTGTTACAAACCAAACCAAAATGTACTACAAAGGTAGGACTGAGGAAGTTATGAGCATACTAGGCCAACTGATTATTTTGCTTTAATCATAGCCAAAAAAAATCTTGTTTTCTTTAAAATCAACAAAATCAACAATTCTCATATCTGTATTTACCGGCTTTATTCAATCTACCAGCACTCCGAGAGCTTACAAAGGGTTTTGATGTATTGGAAGTGTAGAGTGTGAAAACAAATTGTGGTTTCATCAAGATAGTTTTGGCTCATTTATACCAATATTCAAGCTCACTTGTTCCAGTTATTTACCTTTGCGCTAAGCTCAGTTAACCCTGCTGCTGGTAGTGATTTATTTTCTTGAATATTATTATCAGGGTCTTAGTCAGAAAACTAAACTGCTTTGTTAACTAGTAACTTTCACTAAGAAAGGCACATTAGTCTTTTGGTTTTTGTGGGGTGGGTCTATCTCACCTTTTGCATTTATGTTGCATATAACCCTATTCTTCTATAGCTTTTGCGTCGCTTCTTTTTCATTGGAAATAAAATACTGGTCTTCTACTTAGTCTTTTTTTCCCCTTGTGATTCTGTTTGTTTTTAGTCGTAAATTAAAGGAAGAGCTCCGGGACACCCAGACAGTCGTGTCGAGACACAGCCTTCTCTCCCCCTGTGACCCACGTAACTGCCTGGCCCACCAGCCCCACCTCCCAGGTACCTAACGAAGAGGCTCTGGCCCCGACCCCAGCCTTGGTCTGGTAGGAGTCACGCAGAGGCAGCGACACCCTGGATGGGGGATTTCTTATCCCTCAACCCAGCAGTCAAACCGGTGCTTACAGGATTTTGTCCCCTCAAGCTCTTCGTGGCCCGGCTCTGGCAGGCCCTCTGGTTACCTGGGTCGCAGAAGAAAAGGAGGACATATAACACCCGCCCCCCCCTGCTGGAAGTGACTTCCTGTCATTGGAGCAGGACTGCACAGGGACACTACACTGGATTTTTCTCCTGACACAAACTATTATTTATTAAAAATTTATTAATATTTATTAATATTTATTTCAATTTTATCTTTATGTTTTGGTTATGTTGCAAGGGGAAACTAGAGCATTGGTGGGTTTTTTTGTTTTGCTCTGGTCAAGATTCAAGTGGACAGAAATTTTAACAAAAACTGAACTTAGATATTATTGATGACATTTTTTTAAGCATTTGCCTAACCTTACAATACAGCATCAGTAATAATAGATTTTGTTTGTGTAACAATTCAGAATTAATGCATTTCCCATTCTTCTTAGGGATATTTGAGAAGATCAGCATTTTAATATAAAAATGTTTGATTATAAATGAATTTCAGCTAACTTTGACCTTTTCTTGAGATGCTTTTAAACAGAATTTCTTTTGAATCAGTTGCATAACTACTGTTTTTATACCACTTCTTTATACTTACAAAAAAGCTAATACCTTAGCTTAAAGCTTAGATCTCACAAACTGAAAGGAGAAAATAGAGGTTGAGTGTTTGAATTGCTCAGGTTTAAATAACCAGAGTGAACAAAAGTTAACGTGCAGAGGATTTTTCATTTAGTCTGTGTCTTTTGTCGAGTTGCAGTTTCTGTCATGTTGACATTATCTTTCTGTCACTGTTTTCTGGGTTTTTGTTTGAGTCATTTGTACATTGAAGTTTTCTTTATCATTATAAAGAAATAACATCCAGGGTGACATTTTCCATATCCTGTTATCACGTGTCCTCTCTTAGCCATCTCCTTGTGCTTTTAGCAAACAGAATGCAGTACTGTACAAACACAAATATGTCCTATTCATTGGAGCAATACAGTAGTGGTAGGCTGATCTGGATGAGATTTACTTTGATCTTTGGGTCTTTTCCATCATTACATATTAGCCAGTAAACCATCAGAAAGAGGGATTTTTGGTGACTGACAAGCAAAAATCTGAGTTCTGAAATTAAGTTTCCTTTTTTCTGCACATTTCATATACTTCTCTGATTTTGAAGATCTAACTACATTGATGTGTTTGTCAAATAAGAAACCTTGAACTACAAAAGCAGTATTAAGTGTTGTAATAGCAGCGTCTATGTGAAAACAATGGACTTTTCTTCTGTGTGTGTGTGTGCGTGTGCGTGTGCGTGTGTGTACATTCATTTGATTTGTCTTTAACAGTACAGATAGTTATCTTTTGCAGCTGCTGATGAAAACATGTACTTGGACGTATCATCGGACTCCCTGCAGGTTTGTCAAATGTAGAGAAATCTAATCACTGATGGTTTAAAACGGCTTGTTGCTGTAATAAATTGGGACTTACAGTTTCTCCACCATTTAAGTACTAAACTGGTTGCCACAAACAAGTAAATAAATGTGTTCTTTGTTTATGATTTTTTTCTCTGTTTGATGAAATAAGTAGTTACAAAAATCATAAACTCAACTACAAATTGAAAATTGAAGATGTAAAGCACAAATTTTAAACATTTTACAGATATATTTATAGATATAATATAAAGATGAGACAATTGGTATATTAGTCAAAACTGTTTACTTAGTTCGTAAGCATTTTTATTTGCGTTTACTCCAAAGATTACCCAGCTAGGATGAGGCCAGCTCTCAACATTGTAAGAAGAGTCCAGTGAGTAAGGCGTAGCTCACAAACCTAGCGATAATCACCAGAGAAATGAAGCACAAGATCTGAAAATATGGGCAGTGATTTTCAATTTGGTAAAGTCTTGTCTTCAGAACTCAGCTGACTGACTGTGAGAATCTCCACAGGGGTAGGTGTGGGCAGGTGGTGCGGACAAGTTGACCTAATTAACTGGAATGAAAAGATGGCAACATGGAAGGCATGGTGAAGACTCTGACAGATAGGTGGAGAGGAAGTCCAGCTGAAGAACAAAACATGCAGAGTCAGGGAACAACAAAAGAAAATCATCACAAAACTCACACTAATTTCTGCATCTGTCTCACCACAATGATTCCTGAGAGGAGTGCTTCAGCAGAGGTCACTCCAACTCTCTGGGCCTCGGGGTGAGCTCGAGTTCATCTCCAGAGGGGAACCTGCTGCTCTACAACTAAGCCTGGCATTGTGTGTACTTTTTCTGACAAGGTAAATTGTCAGAGCACGGTTTTTAATGCTGTTACACTGCTTAGTTTAAAAGGAACAAAAAGATTTCAAAGATAATACCATATTTTTTTTATTGAGAACATAAATAAATAAATTCAAAGAATCCTGCACTAGCTTTGCGATTGTTTTTATCACACACGAAAACGTTTTTAAGTTTAAAAGGTGCTTTCATGGTTGAACGCTTTCTATGAGAAAAGATTAGGCTACTGTAATTCGTGCTGATTCCGCCATGTCTGTTTTCATTGGTTCCCTGAGGTGGGGGCGGGGCTTGGAGAAACACGCCCACCAAGGTGACACTTTGGAGCGAATCAAGCTGACCAACTTGTCGCTTTTAAATAGCTGGTTCCCGGTGCGATGCTGCTCGTCCTCGGTGTTTTTAGGTCCGGTTCCTGAGACGCACAGATGGTTTGGATTAAGGGACACATGGGACTAAACCTGGATCTACTGCGAGGAAGAAAAGGAGCGAGTTTCTCCAAGTGTTCTGTCATTTCTGATCGTATTTAGAGCTACCTGAATGATGGAGCACCCAACGGATCTTAAAAAACCCGACACCTTTAGCCGAGTGGCTTTTCGGAAGAAACAACGAAGTCTGAACAATAAGGAACGGGAAGCTCAAGGTGAGGCTGGGGATCCTGAAAGTTCTTGGAGCAAATTGTTTTCTCACTTATGTTTATATGTTTTCAGTTAATTTAAATCAGCTTCACTTCCATTCATTCGCATGCTGAATCATCCTGAGTCACTCAGAAACTATACTCTGTGGACTCTTGTGTGCAGTTTTATGTCCCATGATTCAGTTTTATGGCTTTATGGCCGTGCAGCGTCCTGTTAGACCTCATGCTTT
>JAVKLF010000011.1:15428334-15438500 GCA_034783495.1 Millerichthys robustus | reverse complement strand
TGTGTGTGTGTGTGTGTGTGTGTGTGTGTGTGTGTGTGTGTGTGTGTGTGTGTGTGTGTGTGTGTGTGTGGTGGATGAGTAAAGGGAAGAGAGCAATAAATCTGACCGAATAAAATGCATGCACATTGTTAGGTGCCTTGAGCAAATCTTTTTAAATATCAGAATGAACATTTCAATGACAACCAAATTAACCCAATGGCATTTTTCAAAAGCAGATTGTAAATAAAATATTTGTTTTTGTTCAGTTTCACATTATTGTCTCCAGTTAGAATTGGTTAATTCCTCAAACCTCTGACAGAATGCTGTTTTTCACGCAAGAAATGTACTAAAAACTGAGCTGAATGCAATCTGTTGCCTTAAAGCTTTAATTTCAGTAGCTCATATTGATCAGTCATTATGTAGCCAAGCACACTCTTACCCCACTGTCAATAATCCTCTTTGTGTCGTGTGTGTACGTCATGTCTCTGGACTGAATGATGATCTCCATTAAGCCCAGTCAGGAGAATTATTCATATTTTTAAAAGTGAGAGGCTCATTCAATTTCTTAACAAACTAACAAACACATAATCTAAAGGACATAATAGATTTAACAATTTAATGGTAGTGCCAACACTTTCATTGTCATTGTAACAATAAGGCAGTAAGAATGGAGTCCAAAACTTCCAGCAATAGTTTGGAGACTTGACGAGAAGAAAACAGGCTTATTTCTTGTGTCGAGCCTTTATTCAAGCTAATTTGTGGAAATATGTATTTTAATGTGGACAAATGAAAAGGTGTTTTAGATGAAGATCAAGCAGCACTTGTGCCCTGCCCTCTGTCATGATGATGTTTTATCTGTTTTGGTCAAACCTTGAAAGTGACATTATACTGGATCTACGAGATATTTTGCTAACAGGAATAATGCCAATAGGTAAAGCCAAAGTTTTAAGCAAAGCTGTAGTCCTTGGAGTATGAATTGGGGGACAACAGGCAAAAATATTTATTTTTGTTAACTCAGAAGAAAATAACTCTAAAAAAACTATCCAGGTTTGATCAGATGAGATCATCTAGAAAGGTTAGAAAAGAAAAAAGCCAACAATCATTTTTGTTTCTTGAACATGAACAATATTTCTGCTGTGTCTACTTTTATCAGCTTACTCTGTAGCTGATAAATTCTGCAGGAAACCCACAATTGTATACCGATAAGTTGTTCCCTTTTAGCGTATCCTGCTGCCTGGTTTAAGATGTTTCAAATAAAAAGTTGTGAAATAGATTTCAGATGTTCCCTGCTTTAAATAGGACCCTTGCCTGCATGATGCATGATCGTTTTAGTGCGTAATGCAGATAGAACAAATTTGAAAACCGCTAAGCAAATTTCTGATGGCTTCCTAAAAGAAAGCCTACATTTGTTAATAATAATGTTGATTTGTTAGAGTAAACTGGTGCTTTGAATCAAGCTGTTCTGCGCAGTAAGATGGGAACTAGACTGTGGAATAAACTCAGTGGATGAAATGATTGCATCCTTTTCAAATAACTTTGTGTAAACATATTATTTACTGAGCTGAAAACAATCATGTTTTTACCTCCTAGATTTTCACTTTAAAATCTAATATTGATTGGGCTTCAGGAAAGTTACACCAATCAATACAATGAAGCAATGTTTGTGTTGTCTAGAAATAAAATACTCCAAGGAGCCTAAAAGTAATATTGCAGCATGAAATCCATTACATTTTACTGTCTTTTTTTAATGTGATTACAGTAGTGGGGATTTAGATTACAAAGACTGTGAAAAGATGCTTGGAAGAATAATAAAGATGACAGAAAATTGATCTGTGGTTGTAAAACAGAAAAACTCATTAACCGTGTGTTTACTTTGTGTTGGTTTGCTTTTTATGATATGTAGAAGGGATTTGTGGATTGGTGTTTTTTGTTAGTGTGCAGCATAAAGATACATAAAGCGAATGAGGCCCATGATATTTTAGCACACCTCTCACACATATACCTGGATGACAATAATCTGCATTTATGCTGTACATTCATATTGTTCTGCAGGTTATAGAGTGAATACCTAAAAAAGATGGATAATCCACTGTCTGGGAAATAATGTGTCACCATGGAAACAACATGCAATCTCTCAGATACTAATCAAATCTGTTGGCTCACAAAACGATTGATTTGCTAACATTATTTTTAAATGTTCTCCCCTCCCTGGGTGCCTGACACTGTACTCTGGAAACCCCTTGTTTTTTTTTTTGTTTTGTTTTTTTTACGTTTTTTCATAGTGCTGTTCAAAAAGCAGATGTTTAACAGATGCTTAAAATTTATCTTGCTTTCGATTCATTTCCCACCACATAGTGAACGTTAGTATAGCTTTTTCTGTCTCATCTAAATTCTTTCAAGTTTGTTACACGTTCAAATGTTCTTGAACGCTGACGAGAAAAAACATTAGGCTCCTTTTTATAACCTCATTGTCACTTTGGTTTAGGTTGTTCGCTGCAAGCCTGAATAAATGGATCACTTGGAGGCAAAAAAAAAACCACCTTGAATTTCTTTTAGCTTGGATTGTTGTTCGTGTTGGACAATTGTGTGCAAGAAGGTTTACAGTAAACACGTGCCTGCCATTTTGGGTTTATTGTTGGCTGCTGCTCCACAGTAGAACCGAGTGAGCATATGGCTGTTTCCAACACTTTGATTTGCATTAGGTGTGCCCTGACACATGTGCTTGCACGCTGCTGGCGGTCAGGTCTGGATGTAGTTATTGCTGCTCAGACCCTCCACCGTCTAATTGCTCTGTGGTCTTACGTGATCAGAACTGACTCACAGCATGTTTTAAAAGGATGTCTGAGATGAAGGTTAGTCAGTTCTTTTCATGTAGCTGCTGGAATGTATTTGAGTTCAATGGCTTCACAAAGGCAGGACATTCTAAAGAGGGGTCATCTGCTTCATGTTGAACTTTTAGCAATGATGAAATAATTAAAAACTAGCAAGAAAGATAAAAACAAAAAGTCATCACAAGGGAACAAATGTTAGAAGGAATAAAGAAGAGCAAAGAATTTCGAGAGCACAAACAAGTGAAGCTGGTGAAGGCTGTGAAGGAGTTCATGAATCTTTTAATTTCAGCTTAACAACCACGGTTGCATTTTCCGTGCGTCACAATCAACCAAAGCTTGTGAAAGCAGCACTTCCTTCTACTTTAGCTCTCATCAGTGTCTGTGGGTCATTTTCTCAGACAGGTTTGACGATTTCGTGTTCGTTCTGGCCATATCAACGCCCCCACTCAAGTCAACCACAACTGAGATGTAGAGACTTCTATTTAACAGTGGACTTGACGTGGACATAAATAGCAATTAGCTATTTTCTATTTTATAAAACTCCTGCTGTGAAACTGCGCTGCATGATTTTATCTTCACTCTCAGATGAAGCCTATGATAGAAATGAGAGATTTCTTTAAACCAATGTTGAAAGAAATGTTTCACAGCAACATGGTTGTCTCAAGTTTACAAAATCAGCAAAAAGCTCATAAAAAGGAAAACGTGCACGTCATCCAGTCCAGAAGCAAAAAGTGACTTCCCTAAAATGAGGCCATTTTAGACCTATTTGCAGTAGTTGCAAAAAGGAAACGCTAAGACTGGATTAACTGAAAGATTCGAGAGTTGAGGAAAGTCCTGGACGGCAAATAAGAACAGGTCCACAGCCAACTTCTTCTGAGAAAAGGTGAAAGCCAATGTTTTGTATGTCTGTGTATTTTCTGTCATTGAGGGGATGACCAGTGGGTGGTCATCACCCACCTCTTAGAGCCACTGAAAAGGACAAATCATAAGCGGGGGGGTGGGAGTCTTTAAACTAATTCTCTGGTCTTTCACATTCAGGTAGTGTGATCAGGTTTTTGCAATCTCTGTCCGGCTGTCTTGGCTTTCTTGTCCTCTCTAGACCAGTTTTTATTCCTGGATTGATGGGGTCATTGTGCACCACACTCTGCACCAATATCTTTTATAGCTGGCAGCAGCAGGGACACCAGATGAGAACGGCCACTTCCCCTCCCTCCTTCACCGGTCCTGCCTTAGTCCAACACAATGGGTCTACTTGTCTATTCGACGCACACACTCAGACACACGCAGATCTGCACACAGAGGAGGCTTTGCTTCCAGGGCTGAGTGTCGCCTCTAAGAGCCGTATTGCTCCGCTGGAATGTGATCATTTTCACTTCGCAAAAAATAAAAGAGGAAGCAGTGAGGACAGGGCAAAAGGAGAAAACGCATTGCTGAGCTTAAGGTGGAGTCACTCTGTCACTGAGTGTCGAAATGTGTGTGTTTGTGCGGATGTACGTGTGTGACAGTCAAAGGGGATGGAGGGAGTGAGGGAGGGAGGATGCAACCAATGCAGTGAGGCAGCAGTTTAACACAAGTCTGAATCGTCCAGTAAGGCGACAGAGCTGACAGAGAGAGGAGAGGAAGGAGAGGTCTCCTCAGTTCAGGCGAACATTGGATTTCAGTTTCATCTCTTGTGCTCCGTGTCTCGTTTCTGTCACCGGACTCACAGCCTCCACTCAGGTCAGTGTCTCCCCCTTTATTTATTTAATCTTGTTTTATCAAGCAGCACCGGTGTTCTCTGCAGCCAATCGGGTGCACGACGCAGTCTTTGGGTGTTTGGGTGAAGAGAGCTGATACAGGCATGTGTGTGTGTGTGTGTGTGTGTGTGTATGTTTTATTTTTTCTTCTCTTTTTTTTCATAAGCACACTGAGAGGCTAAAAAGCTATCTGCTAATCTGCACACACTGGGGAAAGCATTAACTGCTCAGGGTGATGGTTAACAAAGGGAGGAGCGCACAAGACAAAAGGCAAAGCCTTGATCTCACCACAGGATGTTTCTTTTGGCAGGTGCTGTCGAAGTGTGGTGGTGGTCGAGGTGTGTGTGTGTGTGTGTGTGTGTGTGTGTGTGTTGGTGGGGGGGGCAGCTCTGTGGCTGCTCTGAGCAGTGGGGAGCTGCACTGGCTGGAGGGGGCTATAAATTTTCTTTAAGCCAATGTTGAATGAGCTTCTCAGCTGCAGTCAGTCTCAAGATCTGCCTCAACACACGTCCACACGACTTTTGGGTGCAGAGCTTGGTGATTTCAGTGTACTTGCTTGTTATAACAAGCTCAACTGGCCAGGGCCGTTGCAAAATATGTTTGTCCCTGTGTTTTGAACACTGGCGTTTCTTTTCAGGTCTTGTTAAAAACTCAGATCACCTCCCACCTAAAGGCAAAGGTGGGCGATTATGTTTTTGCACGAGTGTGCTTGTGTGTCTTTGTAACAAAATTTTTATTGTTCTGGGTCTTGCAGAAAGGATTCAATAAATATGCATCTATACATCACAAAAATAGTTATAATTCAGTCAGACACAGGGCAAAGCTTTAGGAGTTCATGGTGAGGGGAGAGGTTTTCATGAGACTGAACCATTTGTCATTGTAATAGTGTAGTTTTCAGTTAAATCAGCTATCCTTTTTTTTTCAGTGTCCCAGATAAAAATGTAGCTAAAAGCGTTATTTCTGAGTAAACGTTAAAGAGAAAAGTCGTCTTGACAGCCAAACAAGAACACCAAGGCACCACATCTGCTTTTAAGAAGCTTGCGGAAGCTTCATTTATTCATGTATTGCAATTTTATATTTTTTAATCTTGCTTTTTCTCTCTTATTAAGTAACTCACCAGTGTGCTTTGTCAGCAGCTGCAGCTTTATCCTGAGGGGTTTCGTCCTCCACACCTGACCTGATTCCTCTCTATATCCATAATTTTGTTTCTCGGTGCTCTGTCATTGTCCTTCAAAGGTGACTGTTTTAGGTTTTGGCAGCTGGTTGTCTTCTCTCTGGAGGTGGTCTGTCTTTCTCCTGAGCCGCCTGTGATGCAGACCAGCTTTGCTTATGCTGTCAAATACTTAATTCCACAGAGTCAGGAGTGTATGGTTAGGTGTGTATGTGTGTGTGTGTTGACACTAATAGAAAATAAGATGACTGTGTTTAAGTAGATTTTTGTTTGGTTTGCCAAATTGAGGAAAAAAAGAAACTATTTTTAGCCTTAAAGGGAGTTTGGGTCATTCTTCTCATTTTTTTTCTGCCATTCTGCCATTCACTTTCCCCCTCTCTCTCTGCCTCATGGCAGCTTCAGTCTTGGCATCAGTCTCATCTGCAGGCATGCTTTCAGGATGGCGGGGGTTGGGTTTGCGTCTCAGTTCTATGCTGAGAATATGGGCTTGAGTAAGAAGAACTCATTCATGCTGAGCACAAAGATTCTGTTTGAGAAACAAGTACTTACGCTGTTTGACTGGTCTGGCACTAAACTCAGCATCTATTTACTTCTCTCTCAATGCACAGTCAGATCTGCTCAGCTTTAACGAATTTCTTCTTCATCATTTCCTCAAATCATTAGAATCAAAAGGAAATGAAGTCATATTTAAAACAAACAGCATTAAACTCAATCTGTGCTTTTGTTTTAACTGTGAAGCTTTGAAATGTCTAAGGTTAGTTTCTTTTTCTAACACACCTGGCAGCTTTCCAACAAGTTTTTGACAGACTAAAAAACAGTCATGTTCAACTTGCATCAGTACATTTGCTTTGCTGGCAGCTTGTTGTGCACAGTGTGGTCTATCACCAACTGAAGTCATATAGATGTAAGATAGTTACTGTTAACTGAACCATTCTTCATAAAAAAAGGAGCATTGTTTTAATGAGTTGTTTATCCACGTCTATAGCAGGTTTTGTTCCCCAAATGTAATTTTTTTTAAAAGCCTAAATTCGGCCTATGCGCTTCCAAAATGAACTTGTGCGTTTGCATTCTAAAAGAATTGGAAATCAAGACATGTCAACATGAAGTGAGTTTGTTTTCTTTATGTGTGCAAAGGTCTTGGGCTACTGTTGTTGTTGTGTCACTGTCAGAAATAATCCTTTGACATTCTGTTGACTTTATACTTTCTCTGATTTAATGTTATATCTTCCATATATTTTTAAAAAGAGTAGCCATTTTTGTTTTATTAGTCCCAATTTGCCTACAAATGTATTGAGGATGTGTACCAAAAATGTGGTTTCTGTATGAAAAAAAATGACTCTAGGAGTCTTTTGACACACATTTTGCATGTCAATGGTTACTGTAATGTACTTATATTTTTATTTATTTAATGTATTTTATTGTAATAGAAACATTTTGTTTGTCTTTCTGTATGGTCTGGCATTCTATGGTTCATCTAGGTCACTTTTACCTTTTACTACCTAATCTGTTAGACCTTTAGGAGCTTATCATGAAGGGAGCCTGTTGTGAAAAGACATTGTTCATTTGTGAACACGTGGGTCTGATGGGACTCAGTCAGACGTGGTAATTGGGAAGACAATATATTGATTGACACACATGGGAGCTCCTGCCCAGCAGCTGTGATTCTTTTTCCAGGGTGGACAGGGTGGGTCACTGGAGGTGAAGGGGGCTGGGAGTGGAAAGAAAAGGTACGATAAGAGGAGATACATGAAGGGAGAATGACTTTTGTGTGTCAATGTTATCAGTTATTTTTTATTTTTTTTTAATGCTGTGATAAAAGTCTACAAATCTGCGCTGAAGTTAAGGATCTCAACATTCTCTCTGTGACAAAAAGGACTAACTCACAGTTTTACAGATATTGTGTTAACATTTGGTATGGTAGTGGCTGAGCATTATTCCTTATTTCCTTGAGCACTACACATTGCACAGTGTTTTTGCTAAAAACTTGAGAATTAACTGGCATCAATCCTGTCTCTGTTAGAAAAGTAATTCTCATGAAACATTCAGAATATAACCAGTGGATGCATCTACAACTAATTAACTTTTGGAGTAACCTATTTCAAGGTGACCAACACAGCTTATGAACTTTAGCAAGCACAAAAATGGGTCTAATCCTGTCAATTGTTTAGATTTTGAGTTCAAATTTGGTGTGGTTGTAGCTAACATCATCTCACAAAATCTCAAATTACTGGATGAGATTGTGTGCAATAATAATAGCAGTTTTGACTAGAACAATGATATCGGTTTTGACTATCTGGATTCTGCGTAGAATAAGTGACCATCAACTTGCGAACCTGTTCAGAATCACAGCCATTTCAACCGTTACCCTGCTGGCCTGCCCTTATTAGACACGGGCCAGAGAACATGTTCAGATCATGCAAAGAGCTTATCTTCTCGTGCTGTGAGGGTGAAAGAAGCATGCTGGGACACGCAGGAGGAACTGCGTAGCGTATGTTTGTGATGTACATATTTTATGAGTTACATGTTGACGTGATCTAGATGTGTGGAAGATGTAAGAAGAATAAAGGGTAATTTTGGTGTTTCTCTCATAATGTTTGTGTTCAGTTAGAACCAGTACTGCCTACATTCTTCACTCAAACTAGGCAGTTGACTCATAGCAAAAAATTACAGGGTACTGCTTAGCAAAAGGAGAGGAGATGACAGCATTAGTAAATATAATAATTATTTAGCAGCTTAACAGTTTAGCTTATTGATATTTTAAAAGGAAAATGATGCTCATTTGTTACCAGCTTGTTAGTCTGCCCCCAAGTAGGGAGTGTAAACTAAAAAATAAATTCCTCTGAAGGCAAAAGTAAGCTTAAGCTGCATTTTGACATGAGTTTTTAGCAATTCGACTTTGTTTGGGAACTGAAAATGATGTGGGTTTGTTTAGGCTTTGTACAGTACACCTCAAAGTTTCACAAAGAATCTACTGGTGTGTGTGGGGTGCTGGTGTGTGTGTGGGGTGTTCTTTCATTTCTCTGCGTCCATACCGTGAGAAGAAGAAGTCCACTGCATTCACTCAGAATCTGGCAGCCTATATTCTTCCATCAGGATTAGGCTAAATAGCGGGACTTTGTGTTTTCCTTTTCCTTTTCATTCTCTCTCCGGCTCCAGCTCTGAACTTATTAAACCTGGCATGAAGGGCCCGATGCAGAACGTCTAATTCTGGTGGCACACCTTAAAGTAAACAGATTTATGGGTTGCTCTGGAAATCAAGTGGGAAATGACCAACCCTGAAAGTACAGACACTCAACAATAATACAGACTGATCAGAATGGTTTTAGGGGAATAATACTGTTTTTGTCATTGCACTTTAAAAAACTTACTAAGTAAAAGTAAAAATACCTTAACAGGAAATGAAAAATAAAAGAAAAGCACTTAAGTAAAAGTAAAACTGCTCACGTTAATCGAGAAAGTGACTGTAAAGTACTTCTACACATACTCTAAGACATAAGGTGTTGAAATTACTTATAAGTTAAGTCAACTGATTGCATTAAACCGAGTTGAATAAATTGCTTTACACTTACTCAGCTCGATTAGTGGAACCAGTTGACATAACTTAGTTGATTCAATTCAACACTTTATTTTTAGGAGTACAGAAACCTTTCATGTTTGAGCTCTGGTCACATTTAAATTTATAGCGTGGAACTAGATTTTAAATGTTAAAGGGAAGAAGTCAAAGCATAATTTTTATGTTTTGAATGTAACAAATAAAAAGTAAAAGCTATGATTTAAAAAATACTTTGTAAAATTACAGATCCTCAAAAAACGTAAGTGCTGTAACTCATCGTAAACGTGTTTTATTACACCTCTGGGTATAATCGATAAACAACCTCTAAGTTGTTTATGTAACGCAACAAAATGGACGACCTGCCCAAGATTATAGTCATATTAACGTTTCTGTGGCCTTGATGTGACTACGTGAAGCGTTTTGCTGCAGAGGAGCCACATATTTTATCACAAGTAACAGAAAACTAAAACAAAATAAAATGTAAATGCTGGATCACCGTTAGTTTATTTAAATATATTTTAGCATATACTACAGAATAAATCGATGGGGGGAGTAAACTACATCCCAAATTGAGCTGGAGAGGGTCTCATCTGGTTCTTTTGATTACATACAGACTTTACAAGGCCTATTCATTTTTGCTTGATTATTTGTGTGACAGAAAGCAATCAGTCTTTGGTTAATTATCTATTATGGAAGGACAGGTCTGAATTAAGACGGACACATCTGTTCTGTTTCAGCGGGCAGTATTTTGTGTCAGGAGTGAAGACATCAGATGTGTTCTCTCTCTCTCTCTCTCTCTCTCTCTCTCTCTCTCTCACTCACACACACACACACACACACACACACCACACACACATGCATTATCACCAGCATGAACATACCTCTGATTAAAAGGG
>JAVKLF010000011.1:15409910-15420651 GCA_034783495.1 Millerichthys robustus | reverse complement strand
TTTTTTTCACAACTTGATGTTTGATAAATGGGAGTGTAGAAAAGCTGTTGCTCATGACTAAATAGCATGGCAGCTTGGAACAGGTCAACGTTGCAGTTCCCTGTGCAGACTTCTGCAAAAGGTACATTTTGGCTTAGTGTTTCACAAGATCAGTCTTTCAATTATTTTTAATGTTTCTTGATCTCACTGTCGTCTCATCAGTTGTTTGTGCTTTATGGACTTTTTGCATTAGTTTTTAACTTTGAGTGAGCTCACTTGGCACAAGAGATGTGGAATCAATGGGGGGAAAAAACCAGTGGAGCTGTATTTTGATTTTTGGATTTCGGATGATAGAACTTGCGTATTGTACTTTGGCCAGTTTTCCTGTGATGTTTGCTTTTCATTGATCTGATAATGAGGGCAGACAGATTGGGAATTGCACTGGTTGTTGCATAAGCAGGTTCATCTTCTGCTAGTTATTTTGTTCACGATTAAACTAAAATGAACAAGGACAAATGAGAAGAAGTCTGGGAGTGCTTTAATCATGCTGTGCACATGGTGCACAAAATATTTATTATGGCATAAATCCCAACTTCACATTTTCTGATTTTTTGATGTTATTTTCTGTGCGCAAGGAACCAAGAGTTCTTGTGTATTTCCATAGATTTTTTTTATTGACAGAGGCTCAAATTTGTGTGTTGGGAATCTGCGTGTGTCCGTTTGTGTGGCCCTTGTAAAAGCAGGCATAAAAGGGAAGTGCTGTTTAGTGAGAGTGAGGGAGGAGTTTAGCCTTTTTGTAAAAGTCCTTGCTGAGCTGAGTCACTTGCAGCAGCACTCCCTGAGAAGAGTGCAAGAAACCTAAACTTAGTTCTCGTCTGGGAGCCGCGCACAACTCTTAATCACACAACATGGTCCGTCAGTGAAGACCGGCTCTGTGACTGTTTTCCTGTCTGTAACACGCAGGGTGAGTGCATTCATGAAGACGTTTAACTTGGATGAAAATTGGATTGCTTTTCTGAATTATTGCATTTTCTGCTAGGTCATTTGCTGATTATTTAAAAAAGTTTTAAAAGAGTCTCACATGTTCATGTTGTGTAACCCTAATGACTGTCACAATACTAAATCTGATCTGTTTGTAGCATGAAGAGCCAACATGTGAAACAGGTGCAGACAGCAACAGCTCTTCAGTATTTGCTCCTTTTTATAATTTATACATGAAGTAAAAGTTGCACATAGTAATTAACTTTTTTGGGCCTCTTGTTTTTTTTAAAAACGTGACTAATTTGGGTGATTTTTGCATCAAACTTCAGTGATTCTTTTGCTTTCGTCACTCATGGTGTTGTTAAACCACCAACACAAGCTTTCTGTTTGTCAAGAAAATGAAGAATTTGTGAATAGTGCTTTCTGACATTCCCTGTGGCCCAAAGAGTCCCACCCTTGTGTTGAAACAATGTGTGCTACACAGACACGTGTGCCTTTTTTTTTGTTTTGCATTGATTCTCACACATTTCAGCCTTTGCCAAGAGGGGATCAGAGGAGGGAGGATGGGCGTAGGGACAGGTCAGAAAAAACGACTGTCGGGTGACGCAGCTGCAACAAAACAATGTCATGTGAGAAAAATATCTAGAATACTTTGACCGAGAAGCTGAAAAGGGAGGTGCAAGTTGATAAACCTGCCCACCAACAATTTTTAAAAACAGTTGTTTGAATTCTTCCTATTTGCTCTTGTTGGTCTTTTTTTTTTTTTTTTTAAAGGACCGTATCAATGACACTGGAATCGTGGATTGATTTTCATCTTTTCAAAAAAAAGGGTGTCATTTTCTAGTTTAACATTAAAACATGTTGACATCATTTAAATTTATTTGACTTGAATAGTAATTTTAAAAGCCAGAATTGGTATATTATCTTTCCATTTTAGCTTCAGCTGTGAATATGTCAATAAGGGTATTTTGGTATCAAAAAAAAGATGAGTGGGCCCTCTGAATGGGTTGTTCTTTGTTGAAACGTTTCGTCTCTTCTCCAGGAGTCTGAGGAGTTACAGCTAAACTCAGTCTTTTTAAAGCAGTACATAGTGGATCAACAAGAGACTGGTTATTCACATGCAAACCATCAGCCCGACGACCAATTGTTTGGTGTCCTGATTGTTGCTTGTTGTTCTCAGAGGGCTAAGGAATGACAACATTGTAAGAGGGGGACAAGTGGAGCCAAAGTCCTCACCCCTGTTTAACAACGGGCAGGTTCTCTTAAAAAAATTCTTCTTTTACTCCTTTCTCAAACCATCATTCCTCCCTATCAAGGATGACAATATCTTCATTCCTGAAAGAGTGATTACTGGCCTGTAGATGAGTGTAAGCTGCAGAGTCCTGGCCTGATGATGTGGCTTTTCTGTGCTGGGTCATCCTTTTGGCCAAGCTGTTCTGTTTCCCCGATGTATAACTGGTCACAGTTCTTCTGGCACTTAACAGCATGCACAACATTACTCTGTGCTGGGGGACAAGATTTTGGGGGTGAACAGGTCTCTGCTGTAATGTGTTTTTGGAAATCACTGTCGCATCATTATGTTTACAAATGATTCCAAATTTGTTATTTTTTAAGATGTAAATCAAAGCATTGGTTGTTTTTTTGGGTTTAAGACAGCAGCTGAGCTACTTAAAAGAATCACACAGCTTCTTTAGAAACATGGGGTAAGAGGATATGATCAGAGACCTTTACTTCTTTTTTTCAAGTATAAGGAACAAAAAATGTATGCATTTCCGAGAGTCAAAATTAAAGCACTTAAAATAAACCAGTATCTATAAAACCTGATAACTTCTAAAAAGAGGAAGTCATTGGAGTGTGTCAACCAATCTGCATGAGAATGTTGCTCAGAGAGTTACAGCCTCGCAGTTCTACAAATGTTACTGAATCCTTACTTGGTTTCTTCAGATTGATATGAAAACAGTATTTTTTTTCTCATTAATATACACCAAGAGGTTACTTTTTGACTAAAGTTTCTTTCATTGCTTAGTTCATTTTCCTAAACTCAACCTTTAACATCGAGTTTTTTACATGAATGTACCAAACCTAATGTCAGCCTATTTAAAACTTATTTGAGCCACAAACTTTCCATGCCTGAAGCCAAACGGATTATTTTAAGGCACTTGTTTCATGGATTCACTATTTTAAGGACTTTGCTTGTTTAATTTTTGCAGAAATAGAAGTTTGTTCTGGATTGAAGCATCCCCCCACCCCCCCAGTCTGTGTTGAAATCCAAAGATAAACATTTACTTAGATTTTTTAAACTAAACTGGGTTGCAGATTTTATTAGTAGCATTCTCTGACCTACAGATTACACTTTATGATTCAAATAGCAATGGAGTGTGACCAGAAAGTTGAAAGGTCTTTGATGGTTTTCTGATTTAACCTGGGGTTGCATTTCCTCTTGCATCCACATCCTGAAAATTTGGCTAAAATGCCACAAACCTTATATTTAGGCACCTGTCATCAAAGGAACATATAGCCGCTTGTAAATGATCTTGTAGCTGTTACATTTATCACAGCTATCTATAATCTTTCTCAGCTCCTAAGACGGCTTTTACCTTTTCTTTTTCTGCTCCATCTTCAGTGTGGTGCACACAGTGAGACTATACTACTACACCTTGGCTGTTTTTATATTTACATTTGCTGAACGGCTACCAAAGCTGCTGTAGGTATTCTGTCCGAAAAAAGAAAAACACCTACAGGAAACTCGCTACCTGGAAACAGCTTGACGTGTCAATGTCAGGAATCCATGTTTAAAAACACCCTGGGGTGACAGTCCCATTATTTCTGTGGTTTTTGTTGTTGTTGTTTTTTGTGTTTTTCATTAACTAGACAGTGAATAGTTAAAATATTACTGCTCATTCCTATCTGAAACATATCTAAAATGCAAGGATAAATAGACTCTTTAACAGATCTGTCCATACTATTTAAGCATACTTTCTTTGTAGAGTAAACAACAAATCACCTACTGAAAAACATGCAGATGTGCTTTTTTGTTTAAACGAGCTGTAAGGCAACCAACAAACCTTCCTAAGCCTCCACTTGCACTTACTACTTCTTAGCTGGACAGCTTTGGGTTTTCTAAAACATAGTCTGGTAACTTTAGGTATGTGTTGCGTCTTCAGAAGAGTAGGAAATGGTTCGTGTAAAGCTATGTCTCCCCATCCAGCAACAAGGACAAAGACAAAAGTCAAGTGTCAGTTTTTCTACTTCTTGTCCTGCAGCACAGCACCAAAAGGGTTTTGTTTTTACGAGAAGCATATTCACAGACACACAGACGAGACTTTTAAGAGTATTAACTGAGATGGCATCTTATACGCTTTGAGCTCCTTATCAGAGATGCCTCTGTTGTTTTCATCTAGAAGTCTGAGTTTCATGCTTGCTCCTTCTCCTGTCACACGGATGCAGATGGAGAATCAAAGTGTTTCAGCAGGGTGGTGGCTGGCTGCCTGTAATTCACGGTATGCAGTGGTCTGTCACTTATGCCCAGACAGTTTTAATGAGAGGATGCCTAAATAAGAGTGGTACCAGGAGAAAAAGCTCTCACCAAGCACTGATATTTTGAGAAAGCGAGCAGAGTTCATCCAAACATTTCCATTTCTCTGATGAGCCAGTCTTAACAAGAACAGTCCGATCCTAACTTTAGGCCCTTCGAGAATAATCAGCAGCTATACGGAGTAGAAACCAGTGAAAAAATGTTATCCGTTTACATCTTTCTCCTCTGATCTGGAACAGCACCTGTGGTTTAACTCTGTGTTGAGCAGGTTTAACTTCAGGGACCTAAAGACCTAGCATTCCTTAAAGGAATGCATATCCCTCACAGCCTTTATGGATTATCTTGTGTTGAATGATAATGCTGTAAACATTTTGGTCCAGCCTAGTAAATAACGTGCAATCTCGTTCAACATTGTGAGATCTAATGTGATTTGTTACTTAAAGTATGGCTAGTTTTGTGTTTGTTAAATCAGGGTTTCTCAAGATATTGTGTTAACAGTCAGGTTTGACTCTAAAGGGGAATACTAACGTTTTAACTAAAGCTGTTGTGCAATGTGTAGTCCTCAGAGTAAGTGTTGCAAACCGCTATCAGCTACTACCAGACCCATTGTAGCTTAATATTTGTAAAACTGGTTGAGTTCTGTGTTTGCCATCTTGAATGGGGTTGACTCCAAAAGTTAAATTGAGAGTAAAGCAAACAAAAATGTGTGTTCAGAGGTTATGAGGTGAAGCCAACCACCTTATCAAGACAATTTGTTGAGGCAGCCTCATCTGTGATTTTGGGGCCGTTATAGAAAGTCACTTCAGCCAATCACAGCGTGGGATCATTTCCAGGCAGATGTTTGCTCCAGTTATTGTCTTTAATTAAGGTCAAACTGTAGAAATAGAAACCGTGACTCTGTGATTCTGTGGTTGTCGTTCTCTTTTCGTTTTCAGGATTGGTGACATAAAGATCACGTTAGGAAAAATAAATATGGGTCTCTAAGCAGCATTTTGGCACATACTAACAATCTTTTAGTAAACAAACTGCATCTGGAGAACCACACCACATGTGTAGTAAATATGTATTTTCGGGCGTGCAAATTATTTTTATAATCACATAATTGGTGTTTGTTTTTTGCAATTGAATGACTTAAAATGCTTCCTGAGTTTTGTAACGATCACATTTAGAAATGGAAAAACAATGTTTTGATCATTAAAGTGTATACAGATTGGTGCTCTGCAAATATTCCTACTAGTTCAACTCTTTTTCAGTCTTTTGTTTTCTTAGTTAGGGTGCAGGAGAGTTTGTTTAAACCAGTTTTTGTGACTGATGTTCAAACATACTGTTCACATGGTGGATCTATTTTTAGATGGATGACGAAAAAACAGTCTGTCAGAAAGTCAGCATCTCATTTGATTTATTATACACGGATGGCAAAATGCTTCTTTGCACATTAGCATGAATGACTGGTAAACGAATTAAGATCTTAATTCACTTTATGCAGCTCATATTTCTTCTGATAGCAAACAGAACAGGCACAAAGGTCCACTTTTTACAAAAGACTAACATGCATATGTTAGCCAAGTATATTGATTTCTGCACGTAGTTTAAACACTGTCCGCCTGTGTTGGTTGCTTCGTTAAATTAGTGTGTGCACAATACATTATAAACAATGAGAGATTGGACCTTTTTGACTAATTCAGATGGGTCATTGCTTCAAGATGTATTTTATCATTTATTTTTGTAACACTCTGTTCTAAGTTGAGTATATACTGTAAAGCCATAGGAATAAACACAAGAAAGGAGAAGCAAGTGTACTCAGACTCCTCAGACTCCCAGAATGTGCTCAACTGGCATGTGAAGACAATTTGTGACTCATCAAAAAAGAAGCAACAGCTTCCAAAACCAGGAGACAGTGGTAAATGTTTGTCTTTATTGAGGAAATAACAGCTAAAGTTTAAGCAGTACACCTTCTTCAGAACTGCAGGAACTTTAGCAGTTGTTTCCCGTTGAACATATAGAAATCATTAAAATGATCATTTATCCCAGTATGTGCTGCGGTCACTAAGAATACAGGTAACTATAGAAAATACAGTAACTGTTTTTAATATATGTTGAAACTTAAACATCTGTATCCTCACCAAGCTCCTATTTTTTAATCTGAATCTTCCTCTGATCTTGTGCCGATGGATTCTTTCTTTTGTCTCCTTGACCTTCAGGTCTCGGCAGCAGCCCGATCTACAAACCCTCCACCACTTCCACTGTGCAGGAGTGTTTGAATCGAGCAACTGCAGGGACCTCTAACAGGACCGGTAGAGGGGTCAATGGAAGAGGATCTGGCAGCAGGTCTCGGCTGCCGTCTAAACCTGAAGGTACATATTCACACATCACAACTGAAACAAAGTAATAGTCTGATTCTCTAGAAAATCATGGTTTGTTTGGTTTTCTTTTGTCACTACATAAAGATTTACAGCTCACTAAATAGTTGCCGTTGTGTAATGTGTCCTTGAATCTGTAAACCGTGGTCGATGAACCTCTGTTTGTTAAGTTTGAGTTAATCATTCTACAAAGATGATAAAAAAGGAGTGACTCTGCTGATTTTGCTGCTGTAAATCTAATCCAGAAACAGTTGAAAACCTGAGACACAATCATCTCGGTTTCCTTCTGCAGATTTTGGCTGCATGTTTGATATCAGCTCCTAATCCTGTCAGCTGGGCCACTTGGGATAGATTTTACCGCCCTCTTCAGTTTGAAACTGGAACTGCATATTTTTTCATGGAACTCATCAAAACATTCATCTATCATTCATCTTTTTTTGTTCCTTCTGTATTTTTCTTAGTGCCTCCAAAACCAGCACACCTAAAGAGTCCTGTGACGCCAGTCTCGTCCCCTTTGAGCTTCGTGCAGAAAGCACCACTCAGATCCAACATGGAGGACAGAGGAGGAAAACCAGGGCCTGTGACCCGGGAACGAATGAGGGACAAAGCAAACAAAGTATCAGACCTGATCAGTCGCTTTGAGGAGAGCAGGTTCTTACTCTCAATTTTCTTTGATGTGAACATTTTAATATATAAATGGCAAATATAACAAACCCTGAAGAATTAGTTTAATTGCAAAAACGTATAAACAAAATAAAACAGGAAAATAAAATCATGAATTCTAGATCAACAAAGTATTTGCCGTGAGAGAGATTTTATTTTATTTTTTACAAACATCTATCTAAAATACTCTGTGAGGCTTTGTAATCAAACTGACAAAAACGTTTTTATTTCCTACTGTGGTTCTTTCATGCATGAAAAGGAGAAGCACGTCAATTAAAGTAGTCAGTCAGTGGTGAATGGCCGATCGTAGGTCTGATGACAGATGTAGTAAGAGGAGATTGTGCAGATTAGTCCGTGCTAGTTGAGCTGAGCGTTGAGGGGGAGATGAAGAGATTTGTACAGTCAAGGGAAAGGGCAGTTTCTCATTCAGTTGTTGGAAAGGATTTTCTGCTGTGAGATTAAACGTAAAAGTCAGAGGTAGGATCTCTTCAAATAAACCTTCTCTTAGATAAACATATATATATATATTTTAAATATTATCCCGTTTTATAATTGCATATTAAATTAGGGAATTGTTTTGCTTTTAGGAAGGTTGTACAAAAACAGAGTTGCAGCGCAGCAATAAATGACATTTCCACAGTGCTATAAACCAGAGAACTGTATATCTTCCTTTTATGGGCACTGTGTTTTGTAACAAGTTTAGGTTGTAGATTTAGACTGTTGCTACAGCCCTGTCTGTGAAAGAGGCCCAGTGAACATAGTGGGAGGCACAAAATCTTGCATGTCTGCTGCAGTTGCAGCCCACTTAAATTTCACTTCTTCTCTTGAAGTCTGTAGCGTTTCCAGCGTTTTTTCATATTTTGAATATCTAAAAGCAGAATAGCAAAACCTAATCTAGATTTTCAGACTTTATTCACATCACCGAAACAAAGTTGCAGTCTCATGTGCTTGTTCTTTGTTCTTATTCAAACTCTGCTGAGCTGTGAATTGTTTACTGGTCACAGAAAGCAGGGAAAGGCCTCTGAGAGCAGAATTAAATTAGCCTACTAATGGACTAATCTTATTCACACGGCACTTGGCTGCCCTAAAGGCACCTAGATAGTCGCACTGGAAGTCAAACTACCCCTTGGCTAGTTCAGCTAATTTTTTTACACATTTATAGACTCAAACTCTTAAACTCTTGCTGTGCTGCTTTTGCACAAAGACGAACTGCTGCATGTGCTTATGGGGTGGATGTTTGTGTTTTCAGAGCTTTAAATGCTGCCTCCTAACAGTCGTTCAAGCTCTTTTTTTTTTCAGCTTTCCACTGAGCAGTAAAAACATATTGGTTTACCTTCGTAAAGCTCAAGACTAGCAGCTCGGAACTGATTCATCTATAGAGTAGCTTCACAAGCCTGTTGTTGTTGTTCCTCTATTTATACACACTTCCTGTTTCTGCTAAGCAGTACAAATCATTACAGCAAAGAATGTCTGCTGTATGGGTGAAGCTAAACACCCGATATAGACGTCTGGATGCATTTGTCAGAGCAGACATCAGACAAACAGTGGCTGCTGTTTGATACTCAGGAGGTAAGTCAGTCACAGGGAGAAACAGCTGCTAAAACAGGATGTAGAATTAGAAGATCATATGCAGGATTATGTGCATGTGTGCTTGGTTTGTTGTGTGTTGAGAAACTCTGTACATTTGAAATGATCTTTTGCAAAGCATTTTTGTATATTTTTGTGCAACGACGAGAGCTGAATGAGCTTTCCGTGTGTTAAAGTAAGACGGCATGTAACTCCTGGGAGTAGTACTTCTGTCCTATTTATTGCTGTACATCAGGTGTTTTTTTTTTCTTTTTTTCTGCTCATACTTCCTCTGCATTGCAGCGGCTCTCTACAACGTCACAGGACACCAAGATGTTTGTTCGATTTCCTCAGCTTTATAGTTAACTCTCACACCCACGTGTAAAAGCACTTTGTGTACTTTTAACCCCCACACTCACTGACAAAACGTCAGCTTGAGCAGCTACCAGCTGAACCCTTCTCCCTGTAATTTTTTGTTTTAAAGCTCTAGGGTTGTTTTTTTTTTAGCAGTCTGACACACTTCCTCTATTGATTTTTTATTTTTTTTTCTCCAGCACCACAGAAAACAAGAAAGACAGCTCACCGGTGAAACACATCAGTATAACTTCAAACTACAGTGCAGCTCAACGCGTCTTCCAGAAGACAGAGACCAGCCGGGTTCAGGACAAGCATGCCCCTGTGACGGCCACGGCACAGGATGCCAAGAGGCCAGCAGCTAACGGGGTGCTAGTGCAGATGGATCACGGCAAGCTGAGGGAGGAGGTAGAAGAAGAGAAAGAAGAAGAAGAAGAGGAGGAGGAGAAGAGTCATAACAGTGTGGGTCCAGAGACTGCTGAGCTGAAGCTAAATGGAGACATGGGAAGTGCAGAGCAGAGTGAAGATCATTCGCCGGCACACAATGACAGGACTGCTGCAGAGAACCACACTGGAAATGAGGACAGTGAAACTAAAATGGAAAACCTGCAAAAGAGTGAAGAAGGGAGCTCAGAGCATAAGGTTTGTATATCACCGCTTTGTTGCCCCAATGGCCATGTACTAAACTTAGCTCAAACTTTATTTTAAGTTTCTGATAAACCAACCAACAAGCATTTATTCATTTTCTCAGCTTGTTAGTGTTGGGTTACAGTGGGAAGAGAGTGTGGACTTCTTGTGTGAACAGATGTCAAAAGCTAGAGCAGTTGAGTTTGTGCCCTAGCAACCAACCCCATGAGAATCTGCGGTGCTGGCTGTTGTTGGCAGATTAAAAATATCCTGGGTTCAGATCAGTCTCTGTCTTCTCAGGGATGAAAACAACTGCAGTCACAATGATCTAAGAGAGGAAAAAGCCTTAAAGATAGTAGTGCCAGATGCTTTAGCCATGGCATTTTAAATTAAATGGATTTCTTTTTGTTTTCAGTAGCAGGTTATTTGTGTTTTTAAATTCTCTTGAGTTAACATGCAGCATAATGCAGCATTTTCAATATTACAGGGCTTCTATAACTTAAACTATGTAAGCACCAAACTGGAATAGCAATAAAAAGAAAATATATTATACCTAAACAAGCAGACAAGAATAAGTGTTCAAGTTTTCTTAAATGTACAAGAAAAATGCACTTAAAGGTTCTCTTGATTTTGACTAACAACAATGTAAAACAAACTAAAAGTAATAAATTTCTGT
>JAVKLF010000011.1:15367911-15381666 GCA_034783495.1 Millerichthys robustus | reverse complement strand
AAATGTCATCTCCTGGTTTGGGTTTCCTGAACTAAATGACTTCATGATTTGGACTTTTTGTGTGTGTCTGCGCATTGTGCTCCGAGAGGACTTCTCTTGTGAATTGGTGCTCCATAAACAATGCGTTTTATTCAACATTTAAAATAGACTGCTTTGTTTACGATATAGGACAACTTAAAATCATATTCTAAAAATTAACTTCTCTACAAATAGAATTTTTTCATCCTTGTTGGGTCAGATATTTATTGTCAGAGTACCTGAAGTGATAAAACATTGGGCACAGAGGTTAGAGTGTTTTAGTAAACCAAGACAGGGAAGATGTGTGTGTATATTCAGTAAAGGTGGACATGGAGAAAGGGCAGCGTGAGATAACACTTGAACAGTATCAGTATTTTATTGTTTTACAAAGGCAGTTCAGTGGAACTGACAGTGGAGCATGCTGTTGAGTTTTGTGTACATAACTGACGCCTCTTACAGTATTTCACATAGGTAGAGGTGAAGACTTGCATTTTTGTGATTACTCGACTTAATACAATCAAAAAGGATACGGTTACACGATTCGGATGTGTCGCTGCGTGTGCGCAGCACTTTTTGTTTGACATTCAGACTGTACAGCAGTTCTTAGCTGATGCTGGTACACATCTGTGAACATTTCCAAGAAGAAGGCATTTTATACAGTGGCATGTGTGATGTGTACATTCCTTGTTACACTAAGTGTACACTTCGAAAGCAAACTGAGAAAATAAGACAGACGGGTCAACACTCATTAAGATTACTCAAAAGAGCAAATGCAAACTTTCTGCAGATAATGTCAAAAAGATAGACAAATTGTTTTGCTATAGGTTTGAAAATGTCACATTTTAAGGCCCCATATTAAAAATAAAGCTCAACTGTCCCTTCCTTTCATATACAACAGTGCATTTTTTTTCAGTAACCCAGAAAACATCCCAAAGGGTGATAAATCCAGTTATAAGAAAATATTTTCACACCAGAAATAAGATGAACCTCAACAGCATGTTTAGAATATGATTCTGATATTTGTTTGCTGTGATTCTACAAATGAATAATAATTAAAAGAAAACACAAAGAACGAGAAATTGAGATTTGAATTTTGACAAAACAAACCAAAAATTCAGGCTTATGTGTTCCAACATGGAACAAATTATCTCTGCGATTGAAAATCTGATGAGAGCTAACAGCACTCTGCCAGCAGCATTCAAAGAGGACACATTTGGTCCAAAACTAAAACAGAAATGGGCTGAATGGGACTGGAATGAAAGGTCTTAGAGAACCTCTCGGCTGGAACAGAGCCGTTTCAGTGAATCTGACCAAACAGAAGTTAAAGCTTTTTTTCCCCTCAGCTATCAGCAGGACATCAACATATCAGCCAACAAATATATTCTTTGTCCACAAGTGAAGAGGATCTTTGTGTGTCGATCAGCTACAAACGTCTTAATCTTTTCAGCACATTTCCACTCTGCAGTTAGTTCGAACTATAAATGTATAAAACAGCTGAGCCTGATGTGTGCACGAGGAATATAATCCAGTGGTGAACACGGTGCAACATATTCACCAAAATATCATCCACTAGTTGGAAAAAAAAGGTGAAGCAATGACATAAAAAAATATATCTGAACACATTGATCGCTTTCACCGACCGACACAGAGAGATGAGCAGATGTGAGCTGTGTTCAAAGTGCATAAAGCTTAAAGTGTTCAGAACTTATTTTTTGTTTATTTTTAGCTCCATATAAATTACCCCTCCCAATTATAAAATGAGGGTAGCATACAAAGGGTGCTTTTTTTCTATCACCTCTCAATGACAATAGTGAATGCAACAATATATATATATAATTTTTTAAATCACCCACAGCTGAAAGGCCCGTCTGATACCAACGCATCTCATGAACCACTGGATAAATTTTTATAAAACTCTGCTAAAGAGTAGCTATTGAACATTTACAACTAATTAACTTTTGGAATTAGCTCGTTTCAAGATGGCCACCATAGCCGTATGATCTGAAAACCGATTTGTAACAGAAGCCATTTCAGATATTGAGCTAGAACTTGGTGTGATAGTAACCGAGACTGATCCCAAACACGTGTTCACACCCAGATGGAGTCAACTATAACCGTTTGTTAGCGAAACATCTCAAGAATCACTAAAGGGACTTTTGTGAAACTTTCTGGAAACAATCCTTGGAGGCACATTTACAACTAATTCAATTTTGGACTCCATACAATTCAAGGCGGCCACCAAAGCTAACTGACTTTGAAAAAAATCAACAAAAATGGTTGTAATTTGGTCAGTTTGACAGAAACTGAGCAAAAAATTGTTGTGATACTAGTTGTGAGCCATTCACCACACATATGTGTGACACCGAGTGGTATAGCATGTGATTGTGCAGAACGATAAAACTCTGACAAGGCAGCGGGCGAGATCTTTCCTTCAAGGAATGCTAGGCCTTTTAAATTATTCTTGAGAAAGATGAAACATTCAGCTACTGAAATTTCCATTTTGAAAAGCAAATAAAAGTTTCATTTAACAATTTCTAGAAGTAGATTCAACAAAAAAAGGGAAAACATCTCAGTACAAGGTCACAGCGCTCAAAAAACAAACAAAAAAAAAAGAGTCTGTTTAATTTCTAAGAGAAGGTATTTGAATACCACATAATAATTCCCAGTGGTTGATCTTTTTCAGATAGGATTCTGTTCTTCACCCAAGCTGCAAGGCTGTGATAGCATCAGGGCCTGTGTTGTCACGAGTGCAACGAAGTACAGTTATCCGGCTGTGGAGAGGTTTTAACCAGTGTTGTAGCCATAATCACAAACACAAAAAAAAACATCAAAAAACATCAGCTGCTCTGCGGTAATGTCTGATATCCAGGTGTCGATCGGTCGCCCACAGTGAGCACTCTCCGCAGGTCAAAGCAGACACGCAACGAGGAAAAGAGACACCCAGCATGAAAACAGTGGAACACAGAGACAGTTCTGTGATGGAGGCAGTGTTTTCAAAGTTTTCAGTATCTTAATGCTTGTGGGCCTCACAGCTCCAAACAATCCACGTTTCCCAGAGCTTCGGCGGGCTCAGGAGCAGCAGAGGGTGTCTATGACGAGCGCAACATCTATACCGTACACGTCCAGCAGGTCGAGCAGAAAGGAGCGGTCACCCTGAGGATCCAGTCCCATGGCCCTCACATGATCGGCTGTGAGGGTGGGGTCGGCGCTCCCCGCCACCTCCGACAGGATCTGAAAGATGCGATTATTTAGCTCCATGAAGAATCTGAAAAAAATAAAAACAGCTTTAGTATACACTTAAATAGATAAATCCTCATTTAGTCTTGGACAGATAAAACCTGCAGATCATACAGTTTTGTTATAGGATGACTCAAACGCGCTGGCAGCAGAAACAAACAAAAAAAAAGAAATCTGTCAAGGACTCACAGGATGAAAAGATCCTCTTCATTTGAAGTGCAGTCTTCATCCACCTGCTGAGAATACAGCAACATTTGCCTAAAATAAAATATATATATTATTAGAAATTTTATTTTCCATTGTGTAGTCAGAAGCAAAAATTGTACAGTTTTCACAAAGTTATCACACATATCTCAACTATGAATAGTTTCAAACTGAGCAAATGAAAAACAAATACTAGTTTCTTCTTGTGTATAATGAATTAAATAACCTACCCAGAATTAAAACATTTCACTAGTTGACAACAAGAGTTGTGGTTTTATACAACAAAGTATTTGAAGAATACATTCTAGTACTTCTTTACTCAAGAAATGTTTAACCTTAGTTTACAAATTGAAGATGTGGGGCATAAAACGTTCAGGTACCTCTGTTCATTGAGTTTCCTGTACTTCTCCTTATCTGCGGCGTTCAGTCTGAGCAACTGCTGCAAATGGCTTCTGTGCGTCTTCACATTCTGGTTGTCGATGTAGACGTCGTACAGCCCCTTCTTGTCCTCAAAGATTTTCTCTGTGGTGCCTTGAAACAAATGACAACACATTGATATGTGTATTAAAACACATTTCTGTCAAGAAAGCCAGCTAAACACCGACAGCAAAGTAAAAAGTCTCTTACAGGCCACATACGACAGCTCTGTTTCCAGGGCACTGATGTCGGCGATGTTGATGTAGAAAAAAGGCCGTAATTCAGGCACAGAAACTCCAATTCCAGGTATGGAAACATTAGCCAGGCAGCAACAGCAATATACTGAGAGGACAGAAGAAAATGGTGTATAAAACATATTGTTAAAACATAAGATGTACAATGCAAAGAGGCACACATAATTTTTTTTAAATTTGAAGAGGAAAAGGGTCACAAAATTTGACAAGTTTATATTATGACTTCTAACGGAATTGCAATAGAGCCTGTGCGTGTGTGGACTCACCCCTGTAGCAGACCACACCGACAGGTGGGGGAGAGAAGATGAGGAGACGTTTCCGAAGCAGAACAAACTTCCACAGCACCATTATCTGCTCCCCAAAAAACTGGATGAACTGAGACATGCAGCCAGCGGGATGGGTGATCTGCAAGGAAGAAGGTTGTTCCGTGAAGCTCGTGGAGGAGCATCTTCACTGTCATGAGAGTGTGTTCTGGGGTTTTCAGACCTTCATTTCTGGATGCATGCAGCGGTTTATAGACGCCACACTCCACATCGGGCACGACGTGACCAAACCATTTCCTATTGGGGGAAGAACGGCCTTTTTATCCTCATAAAAGGCCTCTAGAGGAGAATACTGGCCTGGATTCTGCAGCTGATGTCTGAAACCAATCAGGAGATCAAAACAACATAATCAGGTGTGACTCATTCATGTCTGCTAGATTTGAATGATAAAGCAGCTTTCTTTATTAATGAGTGTCTTTTTATACAGTTTTATGCTTATTTATCACCGCTCTAGATTATTATTCTGTAGAGAAACACTCTGTTCACGTCAACATAAAGCACTAAATCTTGCATCTTAAATGATTGACATAATTTCTATTTGATGTAAAAGCAATCTGCTCATGGAGTGACCTAAATTAAAAGAAGCTTTGTGGAGATGCCACATTGACTGCAGGTACAGGATAAATTGGTATAAGAGTCATTATGGTATCCAATTTCACTTGGTTTAGATGTCTTATTGGTTATTTTGCATCACAGTTTGATTAAATTGCATTTTATTACCTCCATCAAGGTGGTTATGTTTTCAGTAACATAGGATCATTCATTAATAATTGTTATTTTACTCTTAGGTTAGTAACTCTCAGCAATATTGAACTATCATTTTGTTTGGTAAATAATGTTTGTCCATTACTGAGGCATCTATTTGCTGCTTATTGCACATAAAGCCACTCGTAAACTTTAAACTAAACAAACACACTCGAGATTTAGGCAGATTCACCAGTGTTTGTTAACCTAAAAGTGTGCCTTTTATATATTTATACACAATCAGTGAGAGTCAGGTCGTTTTAAAAGGACTGAATAAGAGGAGCAGTGTTGTAGAAAAGGAAGAGAAAAGCTTCTGTCAAAGTTTCTCAAGCTTTGTCTTCAGACTCCATAGAAATAAAAAGCACCTCAATGGGTTCTTGTGACAAAAACTGCAACTAACTGGGATACAGGGCTCATGTTTAATTGATGAGAACATCTGAAACAAAGAACACAGATCGGAGGTTGGCTCATAAAAAAAACCCTGAGAAGAGATAAATAAAGAATGCCAACAGGCTGGTGTAAATAAAGATAAAATGAATCATAAAATGCTTCAGAGACAAAAAGAAGAACACCTCTTTTCTTACCTGACTTGGTTCTCCAGGAAGTGCATGTAGCGGTAAAGCAGAGTGTAGGACGGAGACAGAATTCCCACAGATTTCATCCTCGCTCCTCGCTCCAGCTCGCTCTCAACGGGCATGTTGGCAAAACAGGCCAGCCCGAAGTACTTGCCTTTACGGAAATATCTAACCATGGGCAAAGCAACAAAAGTTAAAGATCTAGCAATCCTTGAAGAAATACACATGTTCGGTCACCTTTCATGCCTAAGTTTTGAACAAAGTGGATACTGCTCAGAAGAAACAGTTCTGTTTTGGTCAAACCTCAGAAAGGATGTTATGTGTGACAGACAGCTGCTAACACACCAAATTTGAGCTCAAAACGTGTAAAATTGACTGGGTTTGTGGCCTTTTAGAGGTTTAATAAAGCCTCTTAGCTGGGGCCTTCAGCAGAGGGTCAGTGTCAGCAGATTACGTACATAAAGTCACTGGTGATCCGATGGGAGCCACTGGCCATCGACTTGAATTCAACTCCGTCAAGGTTGATGTCATGAGGCAGACACCACTCTATCATATTTCCTGTGATTCACACACAAAACAAAACAAAAAACGTTAAAACAAAAACGGTCTTACTTGCCAAACTTCCTCTACTTTCATCTTGGCTATTTCCTCAAATCAAATACTGTGAAAGGTCAAGAAAAGGCCTGACTCATCTAGTGGAAGTAAATATTAACCTGAGGAGCTGTCAAGTTTAACTGTTGATTTTAATTGGGTTTCCTACTAGAACTGTCAAAACAAGTTGAAAATTTAGCCGAATTTTTAAGCAAATAGAGTAAAAAACAGTACACAGAAATAAACAGCATGAAAACAGAGAGTAACTATTTGTCTTCAGCTGCTTTTTAAAAATCTGTCCAAGAGAGGATAATTGGAAGACCAGGTCTTGGAAAGAGAGCCTTTGGGTATCCCCATAGACATTTCTTCAAATAGGCTATTCTTTTAAATGCATGTTTATAGGTGCCCCACACAGATCAGGGGTGTCTAAATAAGACAATATAGTGGGGGTGGGGGGAATTGACAGATCTCTTACCTGATCTCGTATCGAAAGTCACCACGAACACAGCCACTATCTGATCCTTTTCGTCCCACTGATCCCTTGTTGTGACGCAGGGGAAGGGCAGGTTCCGATCCCACCCGTACCCGGGGAGCTCCGCGGGCTGCAGGCTTCTGTCCCGGCTGACAACAACAGCTGTTACGTTCCGCGTCGGGCTGTAGGTGACGGCGGTGGAGACGGCGGCGGCCGGCGGAGGTAAACGCCTTCCGGCTGGCTGACAACTTTTCTCCGCCTCGGTGCTTCCTTCATCCTGCTCCGGCGGCGATGGCTGGGCCGCCTGCTGATTCGGGTCGGGCGGTGGGATCTCTTCCCAGTCCAGCAGTGGGGCACGATCCGACTGCTCTACCATGGTGGGTCGGTGATGGACGGACAGACGGACAGGTGGAGGAGAGAGGAAAAAGAAGAGCTCCCCGCGCACGGTTCGTTTGAAGCGGGTTAAAGACGCTGCTGGAACCGGATCATGGTTTCCTGCTGCTGGCGGGGGTGTTTTTTTTTCTTCACTGATCTGTAAGCGTGTCACATCCACGGATGGGCTGTTTTTCCTCCTCTTGTCTCTCTGTTGTGATGACGTAGCCCACTTCCGCCCACGTGTCTACATAATTGCACAGGCTACAATGACCTAATTTTTGTAGGCCTACTAAAAATACAAATCTTATAATGTTGGCATTTACTTAAAAATACATTTTTTCCAGTACAAGTTGTTATATATATATTTTTTACCATAAATCATATTTTTGACGCTATTTGAAATTGCTTATCCAATTAGCTACTTCAAAGATCCAGCCAACCAATCAGGAAGCTGGATGCCCTGAACCCCGGGGGCGTAATTGATTTAAACAGGAAGTCTTTGGCGCGAGATGTGAGCGTGTTTAAGGCTGGTGATGCGCGAAAGGAGATTCGTACGTGAGTAAACATAACTTTTTAAAAAATATTATTATCGCCCTCCGAAGAAGGCGATCACGTTTTTGCCCGTGTCAAAGAAAGTATGCTCGTGTTAGCAAAATATCTGATGAACCAGGCGGATTTTAATGGAACACTCAGGAAATAGGCACCTACCTACAACTCACCCTCATTCGAGATGGCTGCCCCATCTATAGCAATCCTAAAAACGCACAAAAATAATAATTTTACAGATCCTGCTTCAAAGACGTTCACAAACACATGCACACAAAAAAGGCAGATTACATGACGCTCATAATCTAATAAAGTGTTTGTGTTGTCAGGTCTTAACATTATGAAGGAAACCTGCCCCGACGTTCAGGCCTCAGCAGGCGTGGAGGTGATGATCGATGGGATCAACCAGCGGCTGGAGTTTTGCAGCTGTGGAGAGGAGGGAAGCAGCAGTGACACCACCTCGGACGACTGCGTCGTTATCTGCAGTCCCAGAATATGTGGTCCCAGCATGTCCTGCCGGACCCCCAAAGTGCAGCGCCACCGCAGCAGGAGCAACACCTTGACATCGCCTGTGCACAGCACCAGCCCCATTCCTTATGCTTCCTGGAAGAAGCTGAGGCTGTGTGACTCTCCCAGCACACCCAAGGTGGTTCCCTGCAGACTGATTGTGTGTGAGCACCGTTGCGATTCATTTGGGTCGTTTTTCTCATTATTGTTCTGTTTGTAGAGTTTGTTGTCCAAATCGTCTCAGTTTTACTCTGACATAAAGATAAGTCATCGTCAGAGGACGGTGCGCTTTGCCTCGGCCGCTGCAAACTTTATTCAGGCTCCTTCAGTCAACGTGAATCCTTTCACTCCTGACACAGTACGCAGAAAAAGTGAGCTGCTGTGGAGGCAAAATAGCAGGAGTGATGACGATGAAGATTATGGACACAGGTAATGTTTGGATTTTTTATATATAATAATGTATCCTGAACTTTGCAGTATTTATGCCAACAGTTTGAGTCTGTTTTTAAAAGCATTAATGAGAGTGAAACTGAGCTTATAGTATGCTAAAAGTTCAAATATTTCTTAGTTTGTCACAGATTGTAGATGTTGGGTTTTTGTAGTATTCTTCGTAGTATGAAACCATTTACATGACTTTTTCTTTCAGACTAAAACACAGCCTCACATCATCGGAAGAGGATGACGAAGCCTTCCTCCCACCGAAGGTACAACCGTTTCTCAGTGGTAGTGATGAATAGGATCTCATCATCACCCTTTGTCATCTTTAGCAGCCGCCTTCTCTTGTTCAAAATCACATGCTGTCACTTCATCTTCTGGGATTTCTCTAAGGAATCTCCAGCTAAAAACAAAACAAACTAAAAAAACAGCTGCTGTCAATGTTAGCAAAATGCTGTTCTTGAGGAAGTATCACCATATTTGGTCAAGCATCAAAGAATCCCCCGGTTGTCCTTGATGTAGTCCTGTGACGTGTGCTCCTTCTTGAGAAATATTTTTAGTTTTACCGTTGCGCCCTGCGTCTGTTCATCTGGCAGAGACGAGCTGTCCAAGCCTTCATGCTGTCACGCTATGAGAGTGAGTTCCTGGAGGTGGAGTGCATCGGCGTGGGTGAGTTTGGGGCGGTCTATAAGTGTGTGAATCGGCTGGATGGTTGCCTGTATGCCATAAAACGCTCCCGACGACCCCTGGCAGGCTCTGCCAATGAGTGAGTCAGCATTATGATGATCTTTACCAGAGACCGATCAGTCCACTTTTTTTTTATCATGACTGTGTGTTCATCTCTCAGGCAGCTGGCTCTAAAGGAAGTGTACGCACACGCTGTTCTTGGACATCACCCACATGTCGTTCGCTATTATTCAGCCTGGGCTGAGGATGATCACATGATTATTCAGAATGAATACTGCGATGGTGGGTTTTACAATAACAACCCCCCACCCCACTCCATCCCCCCAAAAAAGATAAAATAAATTAAATTTGGAAATTGTTAGTAGTCTGTTGGTATAATTCAGAGTTTTGTGGTTTGATAATGCTTAGGTGGAAGTCTCAGTGATGCGATTTTGAAGAAGGAGGCACAAGGCGAACTTTTCACAGAGGCAGAACTGAAAGATCTGCTTTTACAAGTGGCCACGGGTCTGAAATACATCCACAGCTCAGGCCTCGTCCACCTGGATATTAAACCAAGTAGGTGTCTGTGACCACTTTTTATCGTAAAGATGGGTTTGATTTGCACGTGGAATATATAATTTTTTTAAAGTCAACACATGTGTTGTCTAACTTTTTAGGCAACATTTTTATTTGCCAGCAGCCCAGCACAAGTGCAGGGGGTGAGGGGGAGAGTGAGGAGGAAGATGATGAGAGCACTTTGGCTGGAGTCATTTACAAAATTGGTATTTATTGTGATAATGGATTGCTTGAAGTTTTGCATGTTTTCTTCAATTTGTCTTAAAAGCTCAGATTTAGTTATTTATTTTCCCCTGTAGGTGATTTGGGGCATGTGACTTTAATCAGTAGTCCTCAAGTTGAGGAGGGGGACAGTCGCTTCCTGGCTAATGAAGTACTTCATGAGGTAAGGATGTTTGGTATATTTCACTGTACAGTTAAGTTGATTTTTATTGTTTTACAACACAAACTCAAAACAAATGTCATTTCAAGGTGCTACACAAAAAAGTAAGCATTACAAATCTGAATCAAATTCAAATCAAATTAACGTTGAGTCATTCCTATTATAATACAATTTATGAAATCAGAGAAACCAGCAGATTGTGTTGAATCCTCCCTATTGTGTCAGTCTTGGAGAGCAGAAAGTAACAGAAAATCTACAATATTGAAAACATAATTCTAAAACTTTTTATGTGCGGTTTGTCAAGTCACATTAGTATTTAAAATTGACCTAATGTTTCTGTTTTTGCATTGTTTCTAGTGATTATTTCTATTTTGTTCCCCAGGATTACCACCACCTCCCCAAGGCTGACATCTTTGCTCTGGGCCTCACAGTGCTGCTGGCAGCTGGAGCCCCTCCTTTGCCTCAAAATGGAGATGAATGGCACAGTCTTAGAGAGGGGCATCTGCCCAAACTGCCACAAGAGCTCTCACCTCCCTTCAAAAGTTTACTTCAGGTATCAAGCTGTAATTTAAAATAAATGGGGACTCCATTTAGGATTGTCATCTGTGTAGCTGGTACAATTAGTTTGAAGTTACTGGCATGGCGTGTCAAGATTTTTTTTATCTTTTGCTTACGTCAGTCGTTGCTGGATTCAGACCCGACAAAGCGCCCATCTGCCAGGGAGCTTTGCAAGCACACGGTCTTGAGGGAGAAGAGGACTGAGAGGCTGGCTGCTCAGCTTCGCAGGGAGCTCAATGTTGAGAAGTTCAGGACAGCCATGCTTGAAAAGTAAGAGACTGGTTTCTTGGTGGTGGAGTTCACATGGAGTTCTGCACATCTTTAACCACAGAATGAAAGTCCAGTTGACTTTTTTTTTCTTTTTAAATTTATTTATTTATTTAGAGATTTTCAATGTTCTTTTTAATGTTTCTCTCAAGGATTATTGCCCCTCTTTAAAAGTAAGTCTATAAAATGTTGTGAATACCATTTATTGGCTTTGTTTAGGTTTAGTAATACAGAACACAATGTGTTGGCAAAGTAATAGAGAATATTTTTAATATATTAAAAAATATACATATATTTGTATATTTTAATAATCTTTCTAAACTGTATTTGTGACTCTGTTGTATCTGCTGCCTCATGTCCTCTCCCTGTAACTGAGGGGGAAGATATTTTGTGACGGGTGAAGACAAATCTGGGCTTTCCAAAATCCGATTTAGGGAGAGGCAACATATTTGTGCCAATGTTTAAATACACTGATTTTGAAAATGCGACCAGGAGGTGGAGCAGTTTTATGTGATTGTAAACATTGCGGTTGCGGCAAGGCATGTCTTTCCTTTTCACAAGACATCAGTCGAAATATATTCCCCACTTTTGTTTTATCCTCTCTCTGCAGAGAGCTCCAGGAGGCACGACAGGCAGCTTTGTCACCAAAACGGCACCTTTCCCCGAGGCTTTCGTCAGGTTTGAAAACTCCTGCTAAGATGGAGTCTCTGCCCAGAACAGGAAGGAGGCTTGTTGGCAGGAATACAGAAAGATCTGTGAGCTTTGGTACACCAGGATATGGAGTCTAAACGCCTGTGATGTAATGTGACGCTCTGTAACAAGTCTGTTGTTTTAACATGTATCAGCCAGTACAATCCTAGCAGGGATGATACCAGAAATGACTACAAGTAGAATCTTGTTTCCTCTGAATTGAATAGTTTAACAGATTTTGCAGCTTTGGGCATTGCTGAATTGAATATGCCCCCCCATCTCCTTTAGTAACTGAGTCAAATGTACATGGCTGGTATAAGACTTTTTTAAATTTTGTTTTTATTGTAAATAAACATTTCAAGCCAGATGCCTTTTGTTAATTTTATTGTTGCTGTTGTTTCTGACTTGTGTTTGTAAATTGTCATAGGATGTATCATAGAAGGACAGGGGGAAAAAAAGTACAGGGACTTTCCAGTGAGGGTGTTGCTCTTATCTATGTCTGCAGTCAACTGCTTATGTGAGCGACTTGGGAAATATGAACCATCAAATTGAAGGTTTGTTTCTTGAAAGTGGGGACATTGCTTAGAAGTCAACTCAGTTGTTGTTTTCAGCAGTAAGTTTTACAACAGATTATAAACATTCCAAAAGGTATGTGTCAAAAATTACATTTCTAAAATCGAACACATGCCTTGTTGCATTCAGTTCCTCTACCATATTTAAATCAGAAGCATGTGATTTGACACATTGAATTTTTGCTAGCCTTTTCCTTCTAATGCTTTATTTACCCACATCTAACTGTGTTGCTTTTTGGGTTTAGTTATTATGCTTTTTCATGTAAATGTCTAAATATGAACACATTTTAACAAGGACCTCACCGGAGTTTACAACGCTCAAAGACCACAAATAATGAATCATGCAGTAGGCCTATATGCACTGAAACAATGCTTCATTGTGTTTGAAAATTTGCTTCTAAAATGTAAAGCTTAAAACGTACTAGCTCCGTAGTATCAGATGCTCTGGTGAACCAAATCGTCCAGCTTTAAAAGTCAAGTCCTGCAAATATACAGTAGATGACGTTTAAAGCTTCACGATTCAACTTCTAAAGACGCTGTCAAGATAATTCCGAAGTTCGTGAACTCGTCACGATTTGGTATCGATCCGATACTAACTAAATGCACGGCCAGTGTTGCTGGTCCGATAATGAAACTTTTACATCTGAACACATTCAACACACGTCAGAAACCGTAATGAAACGTTTTTTTTTCTCTATACATTGTCATGTCTGAGTACTCGTTGCCTTAAAATACACAGTCAACATAATTATCTCTCGAGAATAAACTCATGAAAGTATCCTGTTTTCCGGATAGAAACTTCAGAAACTAGACTAGACTAAATTAGACTTAACTAGAAAACTTAATTAAAATTCTCCCTTCAAAACTCAAGTATTGTTCGTATTAAACTGATCCATGTCAAAGCCACCTTTGGTATCGATACTTTCGATATTTGGCTAGATCCGCCTCCTATAGTTTACCACACCATAAGACAAGCCACCCCTCGGTTACTTATTCCTTGGTTGAATGGAAATCAAACAACAACGCTCACTCAACCTTTTAATGTCGAAACGACCTGAAGTAAGTCAGTTTATCTCAAAGGAACTTGGTAGTTTTGGACAGTTACCGGTGTTGCTAAACTTCAGCAACCTTGATGAGCTTTATGCTAACTTCAAGCTAGGTTAGGCTAAGTTTTAACCGACGAAGTTTAGTAGTTTAGTTTGTTGATTGGCTATAAGTTTATACGACCAGATCTTATTTTTATATAACTTATTTCGATTTGGTGACTGGTGTTGTTGTTTTGACCACACGATACAGCTTGTTTAAATGACTGGTCATCGATGGACAACATAGCGAGCAGACAAGAC
>JAVKLF010000011.1:15350747-15361447 GCA_034783495.1 Millerichthys robustus | reverse complement strand
ATATTCCGTTCTGGGACTATTTTGATTAGTCATGCTCGCTGACTAATGCAATCATGCACAGCCAGACTGCACAATGAAGATAGCAAAATAAATCAATATATTATGCTACAGAATGGCAACCAGGTCTTCCTCCTTTCATACGCCGCAATGCAAACAAGACAGTTTCTTTATGGCCACTTTGTTGTGTTGTAACAACTTTTTGGATACATTTGCTCCACTAGCCAGCATGTCGGCCAGCATCCCTCCAGAGATCCACAATAAAACACATTTTTCAAGATCCCAAATCCAACTGCATTTTTTGAGTTCAGGATGGAAAAGGAAAGATAGTTTTGTAACTCATTTGTACCTGTCATGTTAGGAGTTAAATTACAAAAAATAAAAGTTTTGCTGACCATAGATTTTTATGCATTTACCAAAGTGGAAAACCTTACTGATGAATTTGTGGCATTTAAACTGAATGAGTAGATGTTGGTTTTTAGCCAGTCATTAATAGGGCTGTCGTAACCATTCAACTTATAAGGAGAGAAGCAGACAAATGGATGCCTGCTCTGCTTAAACATCTGTTGTCACAGAATGTGTTGTTGCCCTGACTTTCTTTTAAACAGCAAGCTGCAACAGTTAAGTCCCTGCTGGAGAGAAGACTCTTAAATGTTTTATTATAATTAATTAGTTTAAGAACCTTTACATTTAGCATAGACTCTCTGCCGGTGTCCAGGCTTCTGCTGATTCAGAGACACAGTGATGCAGATATTTCACCCTGGAGCTGGTGAGCGGGTACTTATGTAACTCAGTGCGTACCGTTTCACAGGACAGGATGCAATCTGACAGGGCCTGGACTGAAGCCCCTCCACCATCTTTTTCATAACATAAACCACTGAATCATCACGACCTCAAAGCTACATCTGCTTTTGCCAATGTAAATAAGAAGGACAACAGAAAATGTTTTATTGCCTTTTAAGCTATAATACTTTGACTATCTATATACTATTAAGTCTGGTACAGTGTAATGAAGTGTTGTTGTTATCTCTAGTTCTCTTTGCTGCAGCGGGAGGAAAAACTGTGTGACTTTCAAATTTCAGGGCTCGCATTACTTCAAACTCACAAGAGCAGCAAGATAAAAAAGGCTGAAGTCAACACCCAATTCAGCAGTTTTCACTATCTGAAGGACAGCTGTCTGATTCTTTGGGATGATAAGTCAACAACCTCTTTCACTGTGGAGGTTTTTCTGTTTTATTTCATTCTCCTCATTTACCCTGTCACACTTCATCCATCTTGAACTCCTATCCGCCCCGGGCTGCAAGCTGACTGAGGGCAAGTGGCTTTGTTCCTGCCAAATGGAGTGTACATCACATTAGGGACATAATAATCCCTACTCTTTTTGCTGCAACTGAAATAATTGCAAAATGAAAAGAGAGTCATCAAAATCTAGCACGACATTGTTATTTTTGTTACATTATCACGTCTTGAAAATTTGGAAGAGAACATCTATTTTTTAAACATCTCCGAAAAATAATCACTAATTTGTGTCAAAACATAAAACTGTTTGTTACAAAGCAATTTGTTTTGTAAGTTTGGATTTCGCCAATCCAACACTGTGAGGCAAAAAAACTATGACAGCAATCGTGAGCAGCATTTCTGTGCAACTACGTAGCAAGAGGTCGCCATGTTGCCAGTACGGAAAGATCTATTTCGGCATCTAAGAATTTGTCACATCATGACTAATGAGTTCAAGTTTGTGTCGTTTCAAAGCAAAACATCCTACCTCAGTGCGAAGTTTTGAAAGCGCTGGTTTACACTTGAATGCACAAAGCTTAAGAAAGTCAAATAGACAAAAAAAGGGATCCAGATGGAGGCAGACAGTCTGTTTGTGGAAAGCGTGCATGCAGGCAGCTGTCAAAGTAAAAGAACTAGTATAACTTTGCTCTTACTGGCCACGGTGCACATCCTTTAACACTCTGATCTCTCACCCCTCCCCTGCTTTGTTTCTCCTTCCTGCCTATCACAACCTCCTGGTGCACCTTTTCGCCCTCCTCCTTTCGCTTTATCCCTCCATCACTCCTTTTCTGTTCATCTTCTGTGACATAACGCTGAGCATAAATGTGGCTTTGTTTAGAGCCAATGTACTGTGTTCTCATGACATTGCACAAAACCAGGCAGAGTATTGTGAGGTAATGGCCACAAGAGCAACGGTTATCATGTCAAGTCACGTGACTCTTCATCAGTATGACCTCATTTAAAGGGAGAAACTGCAGGCAGCGCTCTACTTTTTACAACAACATAGAACAAAATTATGCCAATGTTCCAAAATACTCTACAAGTGACAATTAAATGAGCCTTCGTCAATACAATACATGAAACGTTATAAATCATATGACCAAGATGGAAAATATATTTAACTCATCACTACGTTGTATACATTTCTGTTATTTGTCCGTTCAGTGATAAGTATGTTAAATATGCAAATAAACATTTATTTGAGGGCACAATTTTTTCCTAGTCTTTTTGACTACCAAAAATACTTAAGCCACATTTGCACACACGTTGAAACAGAACTTCTTCATTTTTTATTTCCTTTGTTCTGTTAAATAAATCACTAAAGCAGTCTTTATTCCTGTTATAAACACATTAAAACAATAGAAAAAAAGACAATAATGTGATTGGTAGAAACATTTTTGTTTTGTGCATATCATCAATGTAGTAGTCATTTTCACTTTATATAAATGTAGTTTTTGTTGCTCTCTGGTGCCCTCGTCTGTACGTTTAGAAATCTGTACTTGTGATAGCCGCCGCTAGTTTTTCAGTCTGGACATTTAAGTCCGACAGGATCTAATACTTGTCACTCAATTTTTATTTCCGGGAGATAAATAAAATTGGAGAGTTGCACTCTCTCTGTCAAACAGTAAAAACTCACCCATCCTCCTTGCTGCATGATGCAATCAGCCTCTTCCTCCTCCAGGCAGCGCAGTCCTAGTTGCAAAAGTGTTGTCAAAGGCTGCTCTTCATGTAGTAAAGCCTGGAGCAGCACCAGAGGCACAAACACCTGGTGGTGGTGAGAGACAAAAGCAGTGATTTTCAAACTTATCTCGAGTATTTCTTTATTCAGGGCTGTGGTATTACACACGACTGACTCACTTTGTTGCAGCCTCCCTGTGTATGTGTTGAAAGATCTAGTGTTGTGCTTCTGAATCTCTGATAGTCCAGAGGTCTGAAAGACAGAGAGGTTAATGTACATTTAAAGTATTAATAAAAAATGAGTTCATATGGAAAAAGACTGATTTAATGAAGAGTAAATCTGCTTTAAAATCCTTTATTGTAGGTGGATACGCATGTTTATGCTGTTTTGATTCCTAAAAATCGCAGCCACACTTTCAAATAAATCAGGCAGCACGGCTTTTCTTATCTGCTCCAGCACAGCTTGACAATGTGAAACATTTTTGCAAATATAGTCACAGCTCTGCATACTCACTCGGTGAGAAGTATTTGGACAGCTGTACCTAGGTGTGTACCAAGATCCTGGACCATTTTGTCTCCAGTTGTAGCAAGGCAGTCTGCTACTGAGCTCTCTGGGTTGTCAGGACTGAACACCGGAGACAAGTTGATGTCAAATCCTGTGCTGTGAAAGGCTGAAACCAGGCCAGACCAAAGAATAGGCACGCAATGACAAGCCAAAATGACAACTTGGTTGTGGAAATATAAATATTAATAGAATAAGTTCAGAATTTGCAAAATAATACCAAAGTGTGTTTCAGATTGGGAACTCCTCCCTCCCAACAGCTAATGAGAAATATCTCCAAAAAAATATTTGAATAAACTAGAGATTGATCAAATTATTCATCAAATCTCATCGCAAAGATGGTGCTCTGCAGGAATAATCCTTCCTCAGCTGTGGTTATTACAAAGCCGAGTTTTTTTATTTGTCACAATATACATTTTTGTGAACATACAAAAAACAGAAAAAAACATTATTACTAATAAAGAATAACGCAAATAAAAGATTAGAACTACATCTATTTTGAGAATACTTTGCTGTCATACAATTGTTTTATTTTTCCAGCTAAAAATGTCCACACAAAGTTAAGTTGTTGCAAAATTTAAACCGTGGCTACTGTGTTTACTGTTCTGAAGTTGAAATAAATGACTCCAGACTTGAGTTGAACATTTTGTGGGACAACGGGAACAGGAGGTGTCAGGGTGCGCTTGTGACAACTTACAAGCAGAAAGTTCTGCCTCCAGCTGCCTCAGCTCTTCATCTATCTCCTCCTTTATCATCCTGTGTTTTCCTTCATTCTGGGAATCTCCTAAAAGAAAAAAAAAAATGCTATAACTGTGAAACACAAGCACTTCAGAAATAGTGAAGTACTTACCTCAAAGTACATAAGTTTATAGTTGGTAAATTTAGTTTACTGCCAATGTTTTCTTTAATTTAATCTTAAAAAGACTGGTGATTACATAAAAGAAATAAACATTATACAGTGACAAAAAAGTAACAGCAATAAAATCTTGTCTAATAGTTAAATGTTGAACCAGATCTTTTATATGCACATAAAATGTAACGAGTTTCGCAAACGAACCTAAAGTGTAAAGTTTGGTAAAGTTAAACCTCTGTAGACTCTAGCATAATGGAAAGTCTCTGATACATGTATCACTATAATAACACTTTAAAACACAGTTTGCAAACAAACAATTGTTACAGCATGTATAAACGTGCACAAGGTTTGTGTGGGGAAAAGTAACCTTTCAAGTAAGTAGCAACAAACATGTCTCTTCATAGATTTAATACATTTTCTGGCATTATATTTTAGAGCAAAAACAAGAAGAAAAGGAAAAACGAATAACCTTGACATTGTGTGGATTTAAAACACCATTGAACAGCTTATGAGGAAGTAAATTATTTACAAAATTGAGTCTATACTGCTGGGGATGTAATAAACTCTGAAAGGCAGAAAGAAAAATGCTCCGGCACATACCCAGGACTTTTTAAAGTCAACAAAACACATTCTGGTATAAAAAAATTAGGTTGGAGTGCTTGTGCAGTCATTTGAAAAGGAACTTAGTTTGTTTACACATCCAGCTGAGAGCCACTGGTAATTTCCACTTTATTGGGCGGATGACTTCTGGTTCTACTAGTTTGAAACAGCACATCTACATACAATCAACAGAAATTGTTGCTTCTTAGTTTAGAATAATGAACGTTTCATGTTGCAAATAAATACTATCTTTTCCTCCATTTTCTTTTTTCTGTGTCTTGTTCCTTCAGCTTGTATGAACATCCTGAGGATCAGAGCTGGCTTTTCCTGGGCGTTTTGCTGTGTCAGCACGCAGCCAGACAGCTACGCAGACAACTATTTTGCTTCAGTCTATTGGTGTGCGAGTAATCCTACGGTAATTGCACATGACAGGCTGTCAGAAATTGGACTGGGTCAAGCGGAAAGCAGGGATCAGACAGTCATCAGTCCCTCTTTGCCCCCATTTCAAAAATGCACAAAAAATGTGCAGAACTCTCACAGTGCTTTTTAGTTCTTGAAAACACCTGAGTATATTTTCTGATTACCCTATACTAATAACGACAAGCAGAAATGAAATTCTCTTTCTGCAAAGCTGCATTTCTTTGAACAAAAAGGATGTTTTTCCTCACAGCTTTTGAAAAGTAGCAGTCAAAAAAGGCATAACAATTTGAACATTAGTTTTTTGTTTGTTTGGAGGATGAAATATAAAAAAGTTGCATCGCGTGGATATGTGATCAACAAACACACTGGTCTTTAGAGTGGACAGGGTGGGGGACAGGATGGATAAAATCAAATTTTAAAGCCTAAAGTCATGCATAGGGTTTCAATTTTTAAAAAATCTGGAGAGAATCTGGAAACCATAAGGGAATAATACAAATTTTATAAGTGAGTTGTCTCACGCATTTATTTGTTTATCAGCATGTGGCTACATTAAAGTCATCTGAAGGCACTTTCATGCCAAAGTGAGAGCCAAGTTGAGCTAAAAACAGGTGGCTACATGCCTACACACTGAGAATACTTTGGGTTACAGCCACATGTGCACACGAATGAAACTCTTTTAGAGCACTACATGAATGTAATAACCAGATATCCTCTCTCACTTTGATATGTTGTTGGTGTCTGTGATCTCCCAGCAGGCAGCATTCCCAGGTACTTTAACAAAATGTACTTGGTTTCATAATGAAAACCTGCAGGCACAGTGGAGCTGACTGAGGCACAAATGGTGGGGTCTGACGTCGCCATTGATTAGACTATCAGGCACATGAAGAGTCAAAACTGGACGTCTCACCTGGGGAAAATGACAGAAAAAGAAGCCATTGCGGTGACAATCAAAACTTTCTGCTTGATTAGGTTATTCAAAAACACCCAACAGCAAAAGTTTACAAAAATCTATTTTTAGAGGCTAGTTTCTTGTGACATTATTAACTGTTTAAGAGGTCAACAGCAGTTAAATAGATTATATAAAACACATGCGGTTTTCAGTTTCACATTGTCTATGCCCTCTGTTCAAGGAGACATGCTATGCCCATTTATTACAGGGTAAGTATCTACATCTTATTGATCACATGTAATTATCACTGTCACGCCTAAGATTGCCATCAATGCCTATCCAAAATGAGATGACACTATCATTTGGACTAAAATTTATATTAGTCAAGTTTGCCAAACTAATACAAGACTTCCGGGTGGAACTATCAAAGTAAAACCCTTTGCTCAAATAAAGTAAAATAAAAATCCATCATTCATATTCATTTATGCAGTTTAAATATATGAACCAATCCAGCTACCATTCAATTTTCATCAAACTTAGCATCACTACGATTTTGCATGCTTAGAATTATCAACAGGAGCTCAGGTAATTTTAGGTAACGGACTGGATATGTGTCTTTTTAAAATAAAACAATTATTTTTGTTATAGGAGACCACCACACAAGGTTGCCTACGTGCAAGTTAGGTTAGCTAGCTTAACACAGCACGTTCATATGACTATTACGAAAACAGGAAACTTACTATTAACTTAACTTGAGCTCAGTAAGTGTTCATTACTTACCGTCCTTCTCCGAAGGCAACTAGGTACTGAAGATAAAGACAAACTGAAAGGAATTATGCGACACAACCCTCTGTCTGTAACCGTAGCTGGGGGGAAAAAAAGCGGACCCACGCTGACTGTCGAAGAACTCACGTACACAACGTGCCCTGAATGAACAGAAACTAGCAGAAATTCAACACAGGTGTTCCCGGGCCACCCTTCAAAATAACACCCAATCAGCTAACTGACACTAAACGTATTTCGAAGCAATGACGCAAAGCTTTATTTGAAATAATGAGTTTCATAATTTGCTTTTCGTAAATTTACGTTTCCTAGCAACCGTTGGAGCGCAAATTAAGTTCAACGTGTAAGTTCGACCCTTCCAGGTTGTGTTGCTAACAAAATAGATCGTTCTAAAAAAATATTCCGCCATAAAGATGTTCTTGACTCGTTATTGAATCAGTTTATGCGCTAATGTATAGATATATCTCCATTTACGTAAAGAAAACATACTATTTTGTTGCCATATAGTTAAACTTTCTTTTATTTTGAAATTGTTGACCGGAAGTCTTTTGTAACAAGCTCTACTAGAAACTTAGAAGAAGAAAAAACCTCAGTCAGTTCTTGACTGCTAACTTTTTCACCTCATAGTTAAAGCGGGCGCTGAAGACTTATTTAAGACTTAAAAATAATACAACTCTAAAATTATTAGACATGGCACTCACCGACGCAGACGTACAGAAACAGGTAAAGATGTTGACGTTGTTACGGCTGTGCTTATCTAATGTAAACAAAACAAACCCTAAAAGCTAACGGAACAAAATCAACCCAGGCGACGTTTTAGAGGTCTCCTTTTCTCCTGTTCTTTGTCATTAATTTGTTTGAGAAAAATAAAGTGAACGTCTCTAAACTTGAAGTCGGTTTTGTTGGGCGTTTGATAAACCTTCAATTGGTCTCAAGTTTTATTTACAAACACAACAAACGTAAAAAAAAAAAAAATGCATTTTCCAGACATTTAAATGTAAAAACATGATTTCGACTCTTCTGGCAGATCAAGCACATGATGGCCTTCATTGAGCAAGAAGCCAACGAGAAAGTTGAGGAAATCCACGCTAAGGTAATTGAGGCCTGGTCGTCCGTTTGTCAGTCTTGTGATGAGACCCATCATGAGCCAACATTTGTTTGCAGGCAGAGGAAGAATTTAACATTGAGAAAGGTCGTCTGGTGCAGACTCAGAGAGTGAAAATCATGGATTACTTTGAGAAAAAGGAAAAGCAGATTGAGCAGCACAAGAAAATGTGAGTTACTGCTCATTTATTGAAAACTTCTTAGAAGAAAATTGGAGTCCCATTATTTTTTTAAGTGTGCAGTGGGTTACTCGTGGAAAGCTTGATCATTTTGGAGAGAAATTATAAACTTGACTACATTCTTGCAATTTCTCAGCAATATCTATAATCTGTCATACAAGCCCCTAAACAAGAAGTTGAATTGAAAACAAAACAGTAAGTAGATCCACTCCATGAAAGCTAGTAAAGTGAAAGGAACCTTTTCTTCTCAGTCAAATGTCTAACCTGAAGAACCAAGGGAGGCTGAAGGTGCTGAAGGCTCGAGATGACATGGTCACGGTGAGGGATCTGCGCTTATGTCTTACACAGATTTGCACATTTACTACAAAATGTAACTCAGATACACTTTGTTGTAAACTCGGATATCAGATTCTCTTTTTCTGTTTGTGTTTATGTTAAAGAATCTGCTAAATGAGGCTCGTCAAAGACTTTCAGAGATCACCAAGGACCCTAATAGGTACTCCATACTGTTGGAGGGCCTGGTTCTTCAGGTAAAATATCCAGATCGGCCATGAAAAATGACTGGTATATCAACCAGTTTGTTTGTTTTCAAAGTTAGATTGTTTGTTAACTTTTTAATCAACCTTTAAGGGACTTTACCAACTGCTTGAGCCAAAAGTAACCGTCCGCTGCCGACAGCAAGATGTAGAAATGGTTCAGGTGAGATTGAGTTGACTGCATGTGTGATTATCTTAAAAGTTTATTTTAGAAACACAGGCTTTTCTCTGCATGACAAACTGTGTGGATGCTGGCAGGCTGCAGTTAATAAGAGTATTCCCATCTACCAAGAGGCAGTGAAGATGAAAATAACTGTCAAACTTGACAAGGATCGTTTTCTTCCATCTGACATGTAAGATGGGTTAATGTACAGTAATTAAAAGTTCACATTTAGCCTTTGATGATTCTTTTCTTTTGACATTATTAAGAGTTGAATTGAGTTTCATTTAATCAGATCCATAGTTATTGTTTTCTTTGTTTTCACAGAAGTGGAGGAGTTGAAATGTATAATGACAATGGAAAGATCAAGGTTTCCAACACTTTGGAGAGCAGGCTTGAACTTATGGCACAACAGGTACAAAAATGTGAAGTGAGCAGTTTATTGTAACTCCTAAATCCAGTTTTTGACAATCACCTGAAGGGGGCAGCACAGCTTTTTTTTTTTTTTCCTTTTTGGCTTTATTGACTGTAGTTTGAAGAACAGAGTGAAAAATTACTTAATGTTCCTGTTGGATTCAATTATTCTATTTAAAAGTTGTGATATTTACATTAAACAATGAGTAATGTTAGTAATGGATACACTTTGATATGTATTTTCATGTAACACGAAAAGTGAGAAGTCTCAGTCGTTGTGTTTTGAAGCGATACATTTCCTGCCTTTTGAACATGACATCATTTGCTCATATGCTCATGGACGTCTTTGAACTGCATGTTTTATTTCATGTCTACCTTCCTTGTCAAACGGTGTACCAGTTTTATAGAAAATTGTGCTGCAGAAGCTTCAGTGAAAAATTAAAATGACAAACAACTTAGTTCACCTTCATTTTAATTTTTAAATAATAACACGGCAAAAAATAATTAATTTATCTGCTTTGTACGGTGACTTCTTCCCTTACAGATGATGCCGGAAATCAGAGTGACGTTATTTGGTGCCAATCCTAACCGTAAGTTCCTGGATTAACGATGTATTTAAACGGAACACTGTGAACACATGTGGAAGCTTTAAGTTGACCATGGAACACCGTTACAGAAGACAAGAGCCGGTAGAACCACATAACACGTTTCAGGGTCAAAAACCACTTTAAAGGAGCCGTTTCTGTTCATTTTTACAAACTGGTGGACTGATTAGGAACACAGCAAGGGATCTTTTTATTCATACATAAATGTCTTTTCACTTACCTCACTAAGATATGATTGGAAAACTACTTTATACTGGAGTAGCACTGGAAGTGTTTGCTCTAAACCATTAAGTTTAAAATGGGGGGGTGGGAGGCTGCATACCAAAGATGTCTTTATATACTTGGTTTGTTTTTCTTTGTATATTAAGCCAAAGAAACGTGCATGTGTCTTTATATTGTCAATTTTCATTAATCTAAAATAAAAAGCAAAATGACCAACAATATAGCATGTTTGTGATATCTTTATTTACATCTTGTAAACAGTTTTCGTAGGCTGCATTCTCTACAATGAGGTAAATGTAGTAGCCTTGTGACAACAGCCACATCAAAAATCTGTCATGTATTAAAAAGTAAAAAAAATAGCTTAGTGTCAACCTGTGAGTTAAAGTAATACCAGTTAGCAAAACAAGCTGCCTTAATTCTT
>JAVKLF010000011.1:15336581-15347546 GCA_034783495.1 Millerichthys robustus | reverse complement strand
AGTGAATAGTAAGATCTTTTCAAGAATTTGTTAGTGCAAATACACAACTTCCAAACTATCATTACCCATCTTTTGAGAGCTTTTGTCTGAAGACATCATTGGCTGCCAGTTTGATTGCTTTTTCTGGCGTGACTAGTGTGAGGTTCACTGCTGCACCTGCAGTAGACAAACAAGCTAATGGCAGTGACACAAGTTTGCAGAGACAGCTTAGTGCTCAACTCTGAATACAAACGGCAGCATATAATGGTTTCCATAATAAAATAATTTAGGGCTTGTGGGCAGAACAGGGGAGAGAGCACATTTATAGCAGTTCAGTCAGTTTCATGGATTAGAGATGTAAGCAGTACCTCTGTAGCAGCCAAAGTACCCCTCTGACCGTATCGTCTTGGCCAGACAGTCAAACCTTTAAGGACGATAAGGAAAGAAAAAGGATTATTTTGTTGTTGCCATGTTATATTTCACACAATGTGATGTGAAATCATAATGTTCTTCATCACAGCATTCACATCTCAAATTCTACAGTGAAGCAACTTTAAAATGCTCCTCCAATTTGGAAAACCATCTCACAGTGAAAGACGTTAGTGAAATCTTTTTCCATGCATGACTCAGAGCGGAAAACCCACGGGCTGCTGAGCACAAACAGGATGACCCCGCCCAATCAGCCGGCTGTATTGATGCTCACCAGATGTGTGCTGTTCAAAGTTCGTGGTCGCTGTATCTTTTGAAGACATGGAGTCTGTATTTTTCTGTGTCTTTTTCTATATTTATTTTTGTCTCACAGAAAGATCATAGTCACGAACAGAATTCGATATAATATTAGTGTCTTTTAGGTTTATATGAGTACAGTTCTGGGCTTAAAGTTTTTCTAAACTTGTTCCACCACTGATGAAATATATGAGAATCAAAATCAAACCCTCATTTCAGAAAAGTTGCAAAGTACATTTACGTCACACAACAAAAAATAATAATTTTAAGTGCATCTTCATTAAATTAATAAATTATTTGAAAATTGTATTTTTAAGAAGAAAATTAGGGGCTAAATTCACCTAATAAATAGGAGAAATTAAACAACAGGTTTAACCAAGTTGTATTAACCATTATTCTGGAAGATTCTACAATCAGTTTATTTAATGGTGACTGGTGAGGTGTCTGGATTTGGTAAAAGGAGAATCTACTAAAATTGTTTTGGTTATGCAAGAATTGCGTGTGGCTTGATGCGTCAAATTCCAGAAAATGGAAAAATTGCAATGAGCCTTTGGCTTTTAACATCTGTGATTATTACCATGCATGGGTGGTTGTAAGGTAAGGGTTCAAAACATTCAGACAGGACAGCATAACAAAAAAAAATTAATAAAAAGTCAAGGCCTTTAACTTTGTATGTGACAAATCAATAACGATGGCAGATGAAAAGTAGCTGGGGAAACCCCACTCACATTCCCTTATAGACTTGGATGCCTTGTTGGTTCTGGAGGCGGGTTTTTGCCAGGTCAATAGGAAATACACATGTCACACCAACCAGACCTGCCACGCCCCCGTTAATCAGCTTAGCAGGGAGACTGTGAAGGGATCAACAACACACAGATGCATAAATGGACCCATTTACATCAAATCACAAATGCTCATAGAATATACCGTGCAGAGTTAAAGCAGCTGATGTCATTCACTGGAAGCGTTTTGACTGAGCTAAACAAATAAGTTATGATCGATTACCTCACTTTCTTTTCCCCCATCCTGGCCGTTTTGGAGCTCCTTCCTCTGGCTCACTTCTCCTCTCGTCTTTTTACTCTTCCCCGTCTTCCCCCTCTTTCTCCCTCCACAGCCTAACGTTGCCTCCACAGCCCAGCCCTCAGATGCCCACTCAAACCACAATCAAAATTTCAAGCTTCTTTTACTGTAGTGGGACAGGAAGGTCTTTTTGTCCCGGGTACTCCAGGTTTGGATGCCCCCTCCAGTGCTGGATCTGTGTCTTGTGGCCAGTTTTTCTGCTTTGTAACACGTTCACGTCAAGTCAGAGCTCACTACCACAGTCTGGGGACACAAAACACATACAACTAACATGGATTTAATACTTAAAAATACAGTTTTGTTGTTTTATATGACACAAGTATTTCGTCTCAAGCCCCAAATGAACATACTTTCATTGTAGCTAGTCCAAATATGTCTGTTTTTGTAAAGTCTATTCATTTAAAATATCTCAATGGCAACATACTCAAGTAACAGATATTTGGGAGAAAAAAAATTAAAGTCTCTGATTTGTCAGCTAAATAGGACTTAAACTATCAAACAGGGCAGAACTAAGAATGATGGGTGTGTCAGAGCTTTAGGAATTCAGTTTTCACAAGAACTGTACAGAACATTTGAAGCAACGTTTAAAAAGAACATCTGACAAGTTTTGTCCTTCCATTTTAATCATGTTGTAAATAGTTTGTAGTTAAATCTGAGAAGTGTGGGTGATACAGTTGAAACATTATCTTCGGTTGATCTCTTGGTTTTTTTTTTATACCTTGTCCTTTTTGTCCACTTTTGTAGCTTCTCATCTTCTGATTTCCCTTTTCTTTCAGCTCTCTAATTAATCTCTTTCTCTTAATCTCTTCCCCTCCATTCTGTCTCTATTTTTACCACTGTAAACCTTCACTCTGTCCTTGCCAGAGAGTAGTGTAAACAATATCTTCTTTTTGTCTTCATCAGGACTTGTATCATTTGAAGTCATCTCCCAGCACTTCAGCAGTTTATCATTGGGTTGTATACCGTATTCCTTTTTATTTTATTCATTTGTTTTCCCCAGCACTGAAGCCTAATTACATTCCACACACATCTTTCATTGAGCCTCTTTCTGCAAAACTTTTCTTTTAATTCCATTCACACACAGCGGTGACCCTGCCAGAACACAGAGTGCCTCAAACCAAGCCAACCTCCAGCTTTTCCCCAAAACTGGACTTAAACACCCTGATCACACAGTTTACCCCGACACAAGCATCGTGAGACACATTAAAAATTCAAAATAAAAACATCACAGAGTGATGGAGTGGGGAACTCTTACCTTTGTTGGTGCATCCCACACACAGGATCGAGCTGTCCACTTTCCTTTCTCCCAAACAATGTTTGCAGCAGTGGTAGTCAAGCGAGAAAACCAGCCGCCACTCATTGGCCGTTGCACAAATATCTAGCATTGTCCTGCTGCCTAAGTCCCTCCCTCTCGAGGTGACTCTCAGTCCCAGTAGCCGGGCTCTGCAATAACACAACTCTTCATAAACTCCTGCCTGCGGAGCTTCAGTACAGCACTGACATATGTCAATCATTAGTGCATATTTAATCTGTGAATGTGCACACGCGACATAAAAAGAAACACAACAGATTGGTTGTCACTAATGAGCTCTCTGTGGTAACGGTCCCAGTCTTGCATAATAGCCCAAACTGAATGCTCCAGTGTTCACAGGAAATGTTAAAGGAGTTAATAGAGAAAACATTATGTAACGCCAACTAAATGAACATAAGAGCACCAGAGAAAGTATTCATTACATTTAAATTAAGACTGAGTTATGTTTTGATCTTTCTCAATGGAAAAATAAACTATTACTTACTAATACTACTACTCATTAAGAAGATACATATTAAAATATCTTCTGTTTTCATTTGTAGCTATTTAAAAATTGAGCATTTTAATGGGTGAAAAATGTACCTAAAGGTTTTAAACAGATGTCCGAGCTTATGGAGACTATTAACGTTCACATTAACATTTAAACACAAATGATTTTTGTAAGAAATCAACAACGTTTAGAAGAGTAATTAACACAAAAAGAACTTTAATTGCTGAAAAGCCACATTAGGAAGATAAAATGCATTCATTTATGTTTGACCTTTTTACAATTATGTATCCTAAGAAGAAAAGTAAAAAAACAAAAAACTAGTCCTAATGTAAAATATGGGGTGTGTGTTAAAGATCATTTGGGTCAGTGTCATGTTTACATTTATTGTTTTCTTTTTTAGCAACTTCAGAGTAGGAAACGCACCAGCAGAAATTAGACCTGACTTACTGCTGCCACCTTATGGCACCTTGGACTCTGACTGCATCTCTTCTCTTCAGTTAGCCTAAGTCTTTTTTTCTTCTTTTTTTGTGACAAACACACTACAAAGCAAGCAAAGGAGAAGTGCTGATGTAGTGTTAATCAGTTTAATCTAAAATCTAATTTTCATGTGACTCATTAATAATTATTCTTTAGTTTAGACACCTATGTTATTGGGCTTTAAATTTGACTATTATTGCCCCCCCAAAATTTTAAAAACACATTTTTCCTAAACTTTTTGAAACTATTTTCCCAATCTAAAAGAAATTGTGTCAAAATGAAGTGATTTTGCAGCCAATTTAGACATTTATTGTGAAAAACAGTTGTTTTTTCTGCTATTTGTTAACAATTTATATTAACTTCTTTAAATTATTTTCTAGATCATCCTGGTGTTTATTTTTAGCATTCTGTGATTGTTTTTCCATAAATGAATTTGGTTTGTTTTGAATATTACTCTTTTTTTTTATAAAATAAAAGATAAGTTTTTAAAACATACACAGAAGTCAAAGTACAGTTTAATTACAAAAACAAAAGTTGTTAAAAAATTACACTCCTGTTGGCTATCATGTAGTTTTTTCCCCTTGACTCTAGATTTAGATTAGTGGTGTGTTTTAGTGATCAATTTGAGGCTGGAACTTCTCTTCTAATATTTTCCCGAGGTCAAACATCACTTTTGCAAGTTTGAAGAATAACTCTAACCTCCATAATGGTTTATTAAACGAATAACCATAGTTTAATAGCATGAAATATAAAAGATAGTGTCAAATCTAAGACGAGAGACTTGTAGCTACTTGACTTAGTCACATTAAAGGTTGCAATTTTCAAATTTTACAGCAGGGGGTGCTCCTGTACAGCGTTTATGATTAATCTTGTTTTAGTGTCATTTACAAAATATCTATTGGAAAGTTAGCGAAATATGTGCTTTATTGACAGTCTGGGTGACCATTTAGTATTGCTTAAACTTTTTGGTTCTAAATGAAATAATAGTTTGTCATAATTTAGCAATAGTAATGAGAAAGTAAAAGAAGATTGTCAAATAATAATAAAATAATATGTAAGGGTTTATTTATGCAAACACAAAATTGTAATAAAAAACAAAATCAAAAGTCACCCGTGTCATACCTGGCTCAGCTGTTTAATATTTTTTTTTTAGTCATTCACTATTTACTATGATTCTATTTAAACGGCGAGCGCATTATTGAACTGAACGATAGGGTTTTTTAATTGAGGGTAAGCCTATAATACAGCAACAGAAAGCTAATTAATAACACAGCTGGTTAAATAAATAGAATTATATAGAATGTGATAGATTTTCATTGTTGTTTTAACTTTGTGTTGTGAAATTAAGTTTAATATGTAGAGTTTATGAATCAATCTCCCCCTATTCGTCACTTATTGGTATAGTCCTTCCCATCTGTTTAGTTTGGGTGAGACACTGATTGAAACAGATTGTAGCGCTTCCCCGGGTCGCAATGGCAACAACCCCAGAAGGACGCGAGCGACAACTTTTTTCTTATCTGTAATGTCCCGGAGGCAACGCAGGTCGCAAAAGAAACTACTTTCTAATGTGAGAAATAAACCCCGTACACTTTTAGGAGCCCGAAAATGTCCCGGGGATGTACAGTTTCAGTGGAGGAGATCCAGTCTTGGTGGGAAGTCCCCGCCATAGCCCATTTTTGCTCGCTGTTCAGGACGGCTTTCAAGCTTCCAGACTTTGAAATTGAGGTAAATGTTTAACTGTGAAGCCATGTAACAGCTTCGATGTCTTTAACCACGGAAATGAAGAGTTGTTTGTGTCAGCTTTTTTCCCTGCGTGATCGTATTTGGTCCAGCCGTTTGGTGTTAAACCAGTTTAGCGGTGTTCTCTGAACTTCTCGGACGTTAACCGAGGCAATCCTGTTAGGTAACGAGCGTACTGGTTCGTCAGTTAGGCTAAAAGCTAGCTTTAAATGCTACTTTTAAGTAGCTGAAATTATGTCTTAACAGGCTTAAGCTAAATAAAGACCCGTCTGCGTCTCAATTCACATGTTATTCATCAAAAGATGCTCTCGGGTAACTTTGCGACTCCGACAGAACCATGTGCCATCTGTTTTGTTTTCATTTGCTCGTGTTTACAGTAAAGTGTTGCTTTTCAGGTGGTGAATTGAAGCTATCATTAAAGAACGGGCTTGGTAAAGTTTTAGAGCCGTACAAGAAAGGTTAATTTAAGTGCGTTTAAGTTTAGTTGATTGTAAATGTATATCCAAGGCGAAAGGGATACGCGCTAAATTCAGGTGTTTAAAACTATTGTCCCCCTCCACCCCACTGTGAGATAAAGTTAAGTTCATGGCGTGTGGTTTGAGTTTATTGTCTTGCAGGCCATCTGGCTTGGAGTAGCCATAGGGACGCAGATGCTGTTCAGGCATTGTTTGCTCGCCCCAAGTCCCACTTTGTTACCAGGAACGAGGATTTAAACGTCTGTTTTCGACGCAACTCTGATCATTTTAGCTATCGTGACAAAGTCGTCCACGTGCTCCCAGCTCTTCTTAGTTATATTGCAGCACCGTTCATGCTTAATTTGAACTTTTATCACTCGACAATTCGCTTCCCCCCTCTGTCTTTCTGTTGTCAGAGAAATGTACTCGGACTTAAAGGTGAAGTCGCTGTTCATCTATCATCCATTGTGATTAATGGGGATTGATCTGCCGAGCGGAGACAGATAGCGTTTTAAAGAAAATGTTGAGGTCAACATCACACATCAACAGCCTCCATCACTCAGCCATCCCCACCCCCTTCGTCAGGGAAACACGTAGGCATCGGCTTTGTTGTTAAACAAGTGAGAGGCAGATGGGGGGGATCGCGTTGCGCCTACTTTACATGAAAGTTGAGGGTGTTGTGCTGCTGATGTGCTCCTTCCGATGGGAGGATTGGGTTAACTCGATTCTCCCATATGTTGTGTTTTGTGTAGTTTCTAGATATGAAATACTTGGGTTAAAAATTCTTGTTGGGTTTTATGCTAAAGGTGTCAAAGCAACCATAGAAATAGTTATCTTGAGCTACATCAAGTTTTGCTTACCGTTTTTTATTCAAAGGACACATTAACAGTTGATAGAAACCCCAGAGAAAATTTGACGAGAACTTGTTACCTGATGATTTTTTTTAAGAGAGACGGGGGTGGTGGTGCAGGGGTCCTTGTGACTTTGCTGTGCATGCCGATAACCTATTTCTTTTTTTTTAACAAGAGAGAAAGGTGATTGCAGCAACAAAATCTATTTGTCCTCAACCACATCACTATGACAATGTGCCTACACCCATCAGCTGGATTTCAAGGAAGCATTGACAGTGATGCAATAGTTTAATACTTTGCCAGTTTATCTGCACACAGAAGTGCTCAAAATAATAATTTCTCTAGTTCTCTGTTTAATTACACATTTATTAAAGTCCAGACAGCAAACACTTAATTATCAGCTGACAGAAACATAAAATATTAAAAGTAATTACTTACAAACAAGACATCTGTGTAACAAAGGGATTGCATTTGATCGTTATTAATGGTTTTAATATATACTTGGGTTATTATCGCATTGAACAAATGATCAACTCTTCTCAGATGTTACCTGTGTAAAGGCCCCTCTTTTTGAAATATTTGCACCACTAAATGTTAGCTGAGCTGATTCACATGTATATTTCATTTCTTTCCCTTTGTGTGGTTTGTTGTGTTGTACTACAAGAGTTGTGCATGTAGTACCCTTAAGCTATTTCAAGATAATAAAAAATTAGATTATTTGAAGCTTTTCGTACATTATTATGAACAGCAACATTCTCATATTAGTAAATAGTGTGAAGTGAAGTTCTATTACCCGTTGTTTTTTTGTCTTTTGGTTGGCATAGCCATATTTAGGCAGATTACAGATTTTAAACTTAGGCAACCTTGTCTATATTAATCAGGAAATCTGTCTCTTACACTGCTGATAACCACCGGCACAAAACGTACTGCACCTTCAGCTGGCAAGGATTGCATTCATCATGTTTTGTTTTCCTACTGTGGTTTTGTAAACATGAATATTCACAAACGCATCAGAGGTCTGAACATTTTGATCCAGTGTGTTTGCTTTCTGAGGATTTTGTGACATTGACATTAGAGGAAACTGTCAGGCAGACATGTTTGTTTTGCTTAATGCTACATAGCAGCGACAGGACAAGCTGGCCTGGGCACTTCGGTATACATAGCGAGCTGAGTGCACTTCTTAAGTTTTTTTTTTCCCCAACCAGTTTATAAAAACTGCTGAGGAATTTATATTGTTTGTCCTAACTTTTAAATAAAATTTAACATCTTTAAATTTACAAATCATTAAACATTTTCTGTTTGGCAAACTTTTTTGATGAATTGATTGTAAGGAGTTAGCTTTTTTGCAAACTTAACTCTAGATACTAGAGCTTGGCAGTATACCGATTCATACGAAAAACAATTTTTATTTCTAATGATATCTAATGATAGGAATTTTCCAATTACCAGCAAACCGGTTTGAATAGCCAGCTTAAATAGTCGCTGATTGTGCATGCAGGAAATTAAGCAGTACACAGAGCAAGTTAGTGTTGTTGTAACAAGTTTCTCAATAACAAGTGGTGGTTGGCAATTTCCCCACATACTGACTGACAAAAACAACCAAAAAAACCCCTCAAATTTTTGCATTGCTGAATGAATACACCTCCTCAGTGACTTGCACAGATAGACTTCAAGAGTTCAAGTAATTTTGCCCAACTTGAATGATCTTTGCTCAACTCTCTTTCACAACTGTACCTGCCCAAGTGTCTTCTTCCCCCTCACTCACTGATCATGTGACGTGAGCTCCAAATGCACGACTAATGTTTACAACCAGGCAAAGAAGAAAAGGCAGAGATACAGGAAAAGTCAAAAACACTTTGTGTTGCAGACAGAGAGTAACTTCAGCTGACCATGATCTGCTGATAAATATGTGTTTTCTTATAACAACTGAGCTTATGTTCAGCTGCAGCCTGAGTTGTGATACACTGAAACCATCACAATCTTTAAAAAAAGTGTTAGACACAATTTTTCTCATATACCACACAGCACTACTAGACACATCAGGCGTGTCTAGTAGTGTCTAAAATGTCAGATTGGTGGGCAGGTGAGGAGGTAAGAAGTGGTTGTCATTGATCATGACAGAGTGTGTGCTGTTGATTAATTCCACTAGATTCTACCACTTTTTTTCTTGTGGATATACAGTACTATGTTTAAATAGCATTTGTCATATTTAATCTGTATTTTCAGTTCAGTTGTGGCTATTGAAGGTCTGAAACAACCAGGGATGCATTCAACCCACACAAAACTCACACAAGCCTTCACCTAAAAATGAATAAGGGGAAGAGAAATGTGGTTTGTTTTCGCAATTAACCCCTGTTTGGGTAATTTTAACGACACATTCTCCAAATAACATAATAAAATATCCCCAAAGTGTGTTCCTGAGTGTTTCTTAGTAAAACATTTAAAACTCGGAAAACACTGATTTTTATCTGGACCTGTTTTGCCATATCAAGTACTGTTTAAATGTTTGCCCTCTGGGGTCAGCTGTATAGAAGAGGAGTCAGAAGGGTGCGGAAAATCATGCTTCCACATGATTACTTGTGATCATCAAGAGCAACTAGTCTGAGGGCTTTTGTTTTTAATTATGACAACAAACTTAATTACACTAAAGTGTTTTTTTTATGTGTCACGGTCACAGTTTGTTGCATGAGGCAGCCTGTATCCCTGTTTATAAAGGTAGCAGTAGGAGTTTTAAGTTCATTTGCGTCACTGATAAACCTGAGAGTTTAAATCATGTCAAGTAATTACCAGATAAGTCTTGTGTTAATCTTGGACCTCTACACCTAATATTTTGCCTCTTACCTAAGGCACTTTCACAAAACAATTTGAGCCAGGACTAATGCGCCTTCTGGCCATCTCAATTTCTGAATGGACTAAGGTGTCGTGTGGGGTTGAAGCTAATTCACCTTTTGAGCCGGCACGTGGAGTAGTAACAGAGTCGTAACCGTAGACAAGTGAAAAGGTAAGCTGACTTTGCAGTTTAAGGATGTGATGTAGCAATTAATATGGCTGAGAGTTTGGAAGCTTAAGCAACGAAGAAACTCTTCATGTGGTTTTAGCTTTGTAGCTGTTTATTTGAAAACTGGATGAAAAATTGTAGCTACAAAGTCAGTTGCAGGGCTTCATATCTTGCTTTTTAAATTTTAAATGCGTCTAATCTGTGAAAGTTCCAAGTATTCTGATAACAATGTTCTGAAACACTTGCTTCTTTTTGTCTAATGGATACTTCAGTTATGTGCCAGATTTGAGACCAAGAGTGTTTAGTGCTTGAAAAGTGCTGCCAGAGTGTGTTTCTGACAAATTCAGTGATCCAGCTCGGCAGTGCTGCTGTGACAGCCCTTTTCTTTCTACGGTGGTGGTCAGTGATAATGGAGGCTACCTCACTTTCCCTGGGCAGCCTCACAAAGGAGCCCCTTGCACATTGTTCTTGAGTTGATACACTTCACTGTCACTGGTTCCCACTTTCCTCGGACTCCAGGCAGAAAGATGGACAGGAAGGGGAGAATTAGTGAGAGTGAAGGGGCAAGACTAAGTGGAGAAAAGTGTCCTTGAGAGGAAGTGAGCGAATAAAGCAAGAGCACATTAGTATGAAAGAGGTTGCTCTGTAGGAAGACGGCCCAGGGTCAACGTGGCTCTCTGCTTTGCCTGGCTTTTTGTCTCTTTGGCATTTGTTTGGTTTCTTGGCTGTGTGTCAGTAAAATGATGCCTGAGGTCACAACACTGGACACCGCATGCTTCTGTTCCTCAATCCTCAGCGAGGTGCCCCCTCATTGCCAGACACTGGCCTTTAAGCAAAGGACCTCTGTGCTTGACTTG
>JAVKLF010000011.1:15302416-15314376 GCA_034783495.1 Millerichthys robustus | reverse complement strand
CGTGGAGCAGAAGGGCAAAAGCTTGCTTGATCTTGATTTTCAGTATGAATACAGACCGTGAAAGCGGGGCTCACGATCCTTCTGACTTTTTGGGTTTTAAGCAGGAGGTGTTAGAAAGGTTACCACAGGGATAACTGGCTATATATATGTATAATATAATATAATATAATATAATTTTTAAATAATTAGTGGATGTAATTGCTCTTTGTTTTCATCTGTTTCTCTCAGAACGAGCAAAGAGGCGGAAGATGCGAGAGGAAAAGGCTTGGTTGTTGTCTCAAGGAAAAGACCTACCCCCTGAGCTTCTGAATCTGGAGCCATCTTCCCCTGTCCTCAGAACACGCAAAAATAAAGAATTGTAAGAGCCTTTTCATTCTTAATGTAAGTTTTGCTTGATATTTGATTCAGTCACTGCTGTCTACTTACATCTGATGGTTGACTTTTCAGCTATGATATCGATGATGACTATACTGCTCTTTATAAAGGTATGCTTACAGAATAGTTACCAAATCAATAGTTTATATTTTATTTCTATTCTTTTATCTAATTTGATTCAATTCTGCTGTTTAGTTCTTGAAGCCCTGAAAGTTCATAAAGATGCTTGGCCTTTCTTGGAGCCTGTAGATGACTCGTATGCTCCAAATTACCATGAGATAATCCAGGTATATTCATTGTTGCTGATTTCACTTGTTTGTGCTGTTACACATAGCTTACTGCTACTTAATGGTTCTGGTCTCACTGTTCTCTTCTTTCAACCTGTCAGACTCCCATGGACCTGTCCACCATTGAAAAGAAGCTTAACGATGGGGAGTATGTTGCTAAGGAGGAGTTTGTTGCTGATGTGAAGCTCATGTTTGAAAACTGCGTTGAGTACAATGGAGAAGACAGTGGTAAAGAAATATTTAGAAAAACATACATATATTATTTATTTATTGGTAAATGCTAACAATAATCAGTGTGTTAATCGTTATTTAAGAATTGGGTACAAAAATCGTTTCAAGAAAGAGTAAGAGTGGATAAGAGTGCCAGCGCAAAATTTAAAAAAAATGGAGGGATGGACTTGGTGATGTCTTGGGCCTGGGGCCAGGGCAGGCTTGACAGTGATTAATGGGGAGTGATTGAGTTGTGCTCCAGTGCTCAGGGGGACCCGGCCCTGCAGTGCCAGAGAAACATTCCAGGCCCTAAGCCCCCTGTCTAGAGCCATCCATCCAAATGAATACTCTTCCCCCATGGGTTGGGGGGGAGGAGACATATGAGGAGGCCTGAGGTGGAGCAGAAAGAGGAGAAGCTAAAGGTTGGAGAAACAAGGGTCAGCCTGCGCCCTCTGACCTGGTCACTGAGTTAGGACTAGGCTGAGAACAGTGGAGCCATTTTGTGTTCTGTGGAGACATGGATCACATTTTGCTTAGCAGTTTTTGAGCTTTTAGATTTATTTAAAAATTAATATGATTATTTTGTTTGTAAGCGGGAGGGGACTTTTATATGCAACTGACAAAAGTGTAGAAGTGTGAAAATTTATTCTTAAAGTGTGCGACTGCTTACAATATACAAAAAATGTGGGTGTGAAGACATTGTGTTGACACTGCAAGCAAAATTTGCAAATTTGTTTCTTTTTCTCCCACCTTTGCGACCTATATAGGATTTTTTCACAACTGTTTGAATGTGACAAGTCAGGTTTTTTTATATTTTTCAAATCAGATTCAGGCTTTTTCAGTATGTGGTATAAAATCGGATATATATATCTGATGTTTTTCAAAGTGACCTCGGAATGCTCATGTTGCATTTCACTCAACTTTTGCCTCAGTAAGGTGAGGGTAAATTTCTCAAACAAGGTATTTGGAATATTGATACCAACCATGTGCTGTTTAAAATTTATAACTCCACCTGTCTGCAGCTACACAACAGGAGTGTAGTTGCTTCCTCTTTTTTTCAATTTTTTATGTCCTGGATGATTGAGAATCCACAGATTGTCAGATAATTTAATTTAATGAATTCTGATTGCACAACTTCAGAATCGACATACTAACATGTAGCATTACTTCTGTAAACAGAGAGCTGAATGCGACGTCCTATTTTGTGCGTGCAGGTCACATCAGTGCTGTGGAAAGGTCACACAGGTTTGATGGAGGTCGTATTTAAAATATAGTATGAACGTTCATGCAAAACAATCACGTTTTTCAGAACAATTGGAATTGAGCATTAAGACGTGTGAACGTAGCCTTAGATAAATTTCTTTGTGTACCCACAGCTTATCTATGCATGTTTGTCTGCAGAATACACGACCATGGCAGAGTCTCTGGAAAGGTGTTTTAACCGAGCCTTGTTAAAACACTTTCCATCAGAAGATGGCAGCACAGATGAAGAGTTCCACATCAGCCGAGAAGACAAGGAACGCAAGGACAAAAAACGTAATCGTAGCAATAAACATTTGGGACCTGAGAGTTTGATTAAGGCTACTGAGCAAGTTCAGCGCAAGCGAAACTCACAGGGGGGCAAGGGCAGCTCACGCTCTGAGGAAGAGAACATCAGGCTGACACGAGCACCCTTTCCTCCCCACTGGAATAATCATCCTCACAGTCTGCCTCCAAGCCAGCGACATCCCCTTGAAGGAGGCTTCAGGGGCTTGTACCATCCAGGGCAACAGGTATCCAGAATTTCCTAAATTATTTTATTTATGTAACATTTTTCACATATTTATTATGTCATCCGCAACTTAAATAGCTTTCTATTCGAAGAGAAAATTCAAAAAAGTTGTATCTCTGTTATCTTATCAGCTTCGTCCTCCTACTGGTCCTCATGGTCCTCAGATGTATGCCCAAAGAATGGCAATGGATCCTTGCTTTTCTTACCCAGTTCACATTCCAAGACATGGAGACCCCAACTTTAACCGCTTGCCTCATAGTTTTAGTGTGCAGGTATACAAAACCAAATCTCTGCACATTTCCAATGTTGTTAGACTACAAGTAAATAAACAAATACTAAAACAGTAAATGTTATTCTACCTTCAACTGAATAATGTATAATTCATAATTAATAAGTAGTCTTTATATGTTTGTAACTAATTATATTTAGGAACATACTGGTAACTCTAACTTCCTTATGTTCCCCAGCATCGGATGCCTGAAGGACATCACATAGGCCCCAGGTATCCAATGGGACCAGATCCTAATGAGCAGCCTCGACAACCACACCCTTACATGGGTCCTACTCATGGCCCATCCCTGGGCCCACGCCCAATTGCCTTTCAGCCTGGACCCCCTCCTGAAGCCAGCATGTATCCATCCCACCACCATCCAGAGGGCCACACCATGCACCCCATGGCCAACAGATATTCAGGAACAGAAGGACTAAGTCAGCACAACCATCCAGGCATGAGACCTCCTGGTATTGGAGTATCAAACATGTGGCCAGGTATGAGTCACCAAGACCAGGAGAGACTAAATGGCATACGCATGCAAGATCCCAACATTGAGAATCAACGCAACTTCAGTTATGGAGGAGTCCCCCCTCCGGTGGGTAAACCATGGCCGGAAGCAGCTGGATATCCCCAACATTCTTCTAATATTCAGTATCAAATGTCTGCTGTGGTCAGCTCTTTGGGGCCCTTACCCTCACGGGCTCCTGTCCCACCGCCAGACTCCTCTGGCAGGACACACTTGTCTTCAATGCTGAAAAGCCCAGAGATGCTGGCCCTGCAGCAGCTGTCAGCCTCTTCTGGACCCCCTGCTGGTTCCCCTCTACACCACATAAGCAACTTTGAGCAACCAAGACCCCCTTCAGGACTTGGCAGCATCCCAGCTCACCCCTCCAAACAGCCTCCCCCTGCCCTTGAGGTTCAGCTGCTGCGTCCTGCTAGAGACAAAGGACCAGACAGTCAGCCTTCTCAACAGGCAGACTTGGACCCTAAAGGTAGACATAACCTTTTCTTTTACCACTTAGCAAGCCATCTATATGATAGAAATCAAACATTTTCTACACAAATATTTTTTTTATTGAATAATAGATGTAAAGTGTTGTATATGGTAATCAACACAGCACTTTTTCTTTGAAAAGTGCTCTAACAGAATATTTAGTAGTTCTGTTAAGTTTCCTGCTTCGTTTTTTTCTTTTCAAATAGATGATTTCATTTGTGTTGTACCGGAGTTGCGCAACGTTACATTATCAGCAACAAGTAACATACCTCCATTAGACAGCTGTCAGGGTGATCTCAGTTTGAAGAATCAGAGAGAAAGATACCAGATCACAACTTATCAGACAGTCTATTCCAGAGTGGATTTCAGCCTTTCAAAGGTCTCAGAGCTCAAGAATTTTAAAGCAGTTTAAAATGAGTAAGTTTAAATGTTTATACATTGAATTTGACTGTTTATGTAGACATATTTTATTATTTACACTAAAAACTGGCCATGTTAGAACATGAATCACAATCCTTTGCAGCATGTCCCAAGTAAAATGCCTTTTGTGCAATAATATGTATCCTGTACCTGGCAAAAGAATTGTTTTAAATTGCAAAATAGCAAATAAATTGTTTAAATGGCGGTAGAGTCTTCTTTTGTTAAATAAAAAAGGCAGAACCATGCACTGGACTAGATCTGAATTCTGACTTGCTGTTAGCTAGAGCTAGAACTTTTTCACTGATTCTTCAGAGATTGCTCTGAATGCAGTTCATTGACTGCTGGTAACAACTCCACAGATACCCACTTGAAAAAACTACAAGGTATCCTTTTAAAGGTGCACTACTAGTAAAAAAATTTTTTATTCTTCATAAAAATGGTATGGATAAATATCATGAATGACAGAAGTCATTCAGAAGTTTTCTTAATCATGTCTGGATAATTTTTGATAGCTTGGTGCTTAAATTGTAATATATTATTCTATAGAATATATTCATGTTAACATTTTATTTTTCTGTATGTTAACAGCTACATCTGAGAACAAAATGGCTCCCAACATTTCTGAAGAAGCTTCATTGCACAAAAGTATTTATTCAATCAATCAAGAACCCCCTGTCATCACTAGTCCCACGGGACATTACAGTACATCAGTAGGCAGAATGCAGAGCCCCCCTGCCCTTAACTTGAGCAGATCAAAGGAGAATCTTTCTGAAAAAAAGCTCACACAGAATTCCTCAGAGAGCCATAAGCAGGAGGTGGTTAGACAGGAACAGTCTGTCTGTTCTACTCAAAGCAATATGTTTCCATCCCCTGTCAACGTAAGTAGCACCAGCTCTACTGAGCTTATTCAACATAAGCACCATATGCAAGCACAATTAAGTCCACAACACAATGCCCAGAGCCCTTGTTGTCTTCCTCAAAACCTGCCACCTGCTCCTGAATCCAAGAATTCCTCTCATCACATATCAGAGATCAAGCTTGAAGCACATCAGCAAAGTGAACACCAGCAGAACACCCAAAAACAACAACAATCTCAAGTAAGACAGATTATCCTGCCTCAAAGCCACCCTGAGAGCTCTCCCTATTCACTGACTCTCAATACAGAGCAACAGAATTCTCATTACAGCCCACAACGATTCTCTCCACAATGTGCTTCGCAGAGCAGCTTTATGCAAGGGAGTATCACTCAGGGAGCTCAGCCTGAGACCCCTCAGCCAGTCCCTCTCACATCTTTGCCCCCCAGTCATCCTACCCCATTGTTGCCCTCCCAACCTAGCCCAGCAGACCGTGACGATCAAACACCTAGTGAGCCCACGAGCAGGCCTAACGCAGAGGGTGCTTCTAATTCTCCACAGCACACTATGATGTCACCTGGACCACCAACTACTATTTATAAACCCCAGGGTTTTAGTCCAAATTCTAATCGAACTCAGTTGATGGGAAGTAACATGCAGGGTCAAAGGGGGCTATCACACAGTCAGAATGCAGCTGTGCCTCCTCACTCCCAAGGTCAGATCAATGGAACCGTGGGCCAGTATGGTATGGGGAATCCTCTACATCCACATTACAACCAGGCAAACATGAACAGACCTATGCCTTCATCTTCTCATCTCCCATATCACAATCAGGCCATAAACTCCCTGAACAACCCAGCTTCCCACCCCACCTACCACCAGCAGGCTGGGAATGCTTACTCTTACCAAATGGCAGGACAGCAGCACCCACAGGCTATTCGAAATATGTACCCACCACACCAGTACCAGCAACAAGCTTACTACACCCAGTCCCATTCCCAGACTCAGTTCCATAACCAAACTCTCAGTAGAGGGAGTTATCCTCCAAAAGAGTGGCAACAATTGCCTTATCAACCTCATCAACCCATCCCACCCAACGCCTACCTACCTGTAGCCAGTGCCAGATCTAATGGTCAATCAAAGGAGAGCAGTATATCTCCGCTGGGTTCTGAGGGCTCCACTGGTACAGGCTTGCTATCTCCTGGCCCTGTTTCTGAAGTTGGGCCATATTCAGCAGGTTCTGATGAAGGAAAGTGTGAAAGCAGGGCACAAACTGATGCAGGCAGCAGTTGCAGTCCAGCCAAACAGACTCACTCTGAAAACCCAGAACAGCCTGAAAGTCCTAAAGAAATCCTGGACCTCGATAGTCACAATGCAGCTGCTCGTCATCAGACCATCCACTCATTCCATCAGCGGCATCTTCCTACATCTGCTTCTCACCTAACATCTGGGTTTATGTATGACCCTCGAGCCTTGCACCCTGGAATGCAACAAGGCGGCATCCCTCCACCACATTTGATGTCTCAGGGCCGTCGAGTTGGAAATAGAACCCCTTATCCTTGTCAGCCATACCCAGATACAACATGCTATACTGCCCAGAGACCACACCCACACCTGATGGAAGCTCTGCAGCGGCCCCAACAACTGCCCTACTCCTCGGGTCAGACACGCATGGCTATGTACAGACAGCCCAGACCTGGTGGGCACTTTCAGGGCATGATGATTCAACAGCGAGGCCTAGCACCAGAACGCTTCATACATCCAGGGTAACACATTTTTACCTATTGGGTTTGTTTATTTTTTGTGGTCTTTTTTAGATCACTAAGTAGTTGAAGCTGCTTAGTCTCAGACTTGTACCAAATATATTTTTTTAAAACATTGCGGATTAAAAACTGACTAACAGGATTATAAGAAACCTGTTCTTTTAAATTTAAGTTTTGAACACTAACATTTAGTTGAGTTTATTACGTTCTCCCAGAAGCCTAGCTCTGCCAAGCTAATTCTGAGTAATAACTTAACTATGGTGACAAAATATTCATTTTGTGTTTACAGACAACAAATGATGGCTGCTCCAGGCGGTTCAGGAAGTAAGCAAGGATTGTGAAATACCAACTGTTCAAAGTGAGTAAAAACACAGTTTACCATATCAAATTATGTGGTGACCCCAATTTCACACCTCTGACAAACATGTTGGTATTATCCTTTTTTGGTGTATGTCTAAAAACAGAATAACCATAGAAAGGAATCTAAGCTTGTTTAACTAAATGTTCTTTTTTTTTTTCCTACAGACATATCGACAGATATCTGGCAAAGGCAGAAAGGCAGTCACACACTGAGCACACTGCTACGATTTTCTCTGCCTACGTCACCTATTTATGTTGCATTATATTTAAGTTTGGCCTACCACTGGATTTGAAGATCCAACCAGACAGCTGGTGATACTGAAATAAAAAAAAAATGAATGTGAAATGTCTTCTCTGTCACCCTGCTTTATAAGAGCTTGTGTTGGTCAGTTACAGAATAACTGTGGAACTGAGAGGGATTCACTGAGTTGCTTAAGGACACATCAGTGGAATATAAAACCTCCCAACATGTGCAGTAAAGCTTTTCTTTTTCCCACAAACTGGGACTTTTCTTAACCACTAGGTCAACCTGCCAAACGCAGGCAGCATTGCCTTCACCAACATTGGACAGCTCTCCTCTGCACACGCGGTCTACATGGACAAATAAATGGCTGCTCATCACCATCGTGCTACTGCCTGGACTGTGATAAGAGTGGAGCTGTTTTTTTTACTACTATTTTATTTTTTATTCCAACCATATCGTTTTAAACTCAGGTGTAGAAAAGGAGGTACTGTGAGACCGTCACCCAGACAGTCAACTCACAGGCCCCTTACAGATGCCTTGGTTTCCTTCCTGAATGTATGAGTAAATGTGTAGATAATACATGCAGCACATTAGTTGCACATTAAAGGACAAATAACACTGACCACTCTTCTGAAAGGATCAGCTGTCCAGCCTATTTTACTGTCTAATTTTACCCCTAACTCTAACAACAAATCTCAACTTGAGAAAAAAAAACATGATATATGCATCTTTCAAAGCCTTCATTTTCAGAATGTTTTGGCAGACAGGGACTGTCGATGACGATGCTGTTTGTATCAAAATGTACCTGATTCTGATTTATGCACTATGGATTCAATCAGTCTGGACATCCTAAAATTGAGTGGCCTTTGTTTGCCTTGTGCAGAAATGTAAGTAAATGTTTATATTAATTACAACCGGAACTGCTGAGCTCTGCCTTGGACGAGGGCAATCTCAGATTTTCCTGTAGATGTCTCGCTTCCTGGTCCATTGCACATGCACAGAGCAAGCATAAATTCATCCTGTTTTTTTTTTTTAATTATTATTGTTGCATTCCTCAGACAAGTTCTGATTTTTAGATTTTCTTTCTGAATCTGTCATTTTCACAGTTGCTTGTTTGAATGCATCTTTCTAATGTTAGTACAAAGGAAATCCTCAGGGTGTACAGTTTCTAGATACGGGTATTTGTGACTTGTTTCAAACAGGAGCAGCATAATTAAAAATGGGGCAGATTGGTCCACTTTAAGGAAATGCTGATTATAAAATGGCCCAATTGGTTGTCATTAATAGGCGGGTTAGAGCACATCTTGCCCACTTTTTGTGTGTTTGTTTTGTCTTCAGAGTTGATTGAATGTTAGTTTTATCTGATTTGTAATTTTGCATTTCTCTTTATCTGATGACATGTCACTTGCCATCACAATAATCTTAAATTCTAGTAACAGCCAGTACATTTTTATTTTGCATTTGTGTGACTTGCAGAAGTAATGTTTTTTTTCCCCTCGGTAGTCCTTCTAGTGCAGTTAAGCAATGGCAAAACCTGAATCTACCTCATGTAGCCACTGTTTGGCATCTACAAAGCTCCTTTAGTTCCCCTCTCATCCTGCCAGACTCCAGGTAGACATTTCATTTTCACCTGATTGTCTTAGCATCACTTTTACCTTGTAGGCTTAAAAAAAACCAATATAAAAAATAATTATAGTCCCACGTTTATCAATACATCTGATTATTTGTAGTAATCTGATGTGCATTAGGCTACATTAATATCATATTTGTAAAATGGGACTCCAGAAATTACTCTTTTCTTCTTGTGCTTAACTGCCTTTAGCTTGTTGGGCAGCTAGATAGGAGTTCAGACTGGGGTCTGTACTGAGTCGGATACATATTTGTTTTGTTGGGGTTTTTTTAAGCTTAACAATGTGTTTAGTTATAAAAATTAAATGAAGAAGATAAAGGCTGTGAGACAATTTTGTAAACCTGTCCGATGAGAGTTGTCAAAAATTCACTATTTTAACAAAGTAGGGACTTGTTAGTGAGCCTATTTTGCCACAAAAGGAGGTAGTGTTCATGATGTTGTGTGACGGACAGTGTTGTCTTTAAAGATCTTTGAGCTTGTGATATTGTTGCTGTGTGTGTGTGTGTGTGTGTGTGGTTCTGGTGTATAAAATTGACACCAGTTGATTGGAATTGTGCATTCAATTCTCACATTTGCTCTGCTGTCATCTCTCTGCACTAGTAAAAAACATTTAGGTGTGATTTAATGTGAATCATATTTATTTGCTCTTTTAAGAATTTTTTTACATTTTGGACTCATCTTTAATATAAATTTGGTGTCTTGTTTTTTTGATGTTTTTTTAACATTTGTTCCTTTACCTCAGTAGCATGGTGGCATTGGGGGGGGGAATTGTACCTTTTTTGTTTTAAATTGATGTTTACATGTTCTTATCTGACTGACATAGATTATTTTGGAAATGGATTATTTTCTATACTGTCTTAGAAATAAAAAAACTCTTCCTGAATCTTCCGTGTTATCTGAAGATAACTAGCAGAATTCAACAAAGAAAACATGTTGTCACTTTTTTCTCTTGAGGTTTCTATCTCGTCAGTGAACATGGTGACATCTTAACTTATTTTGGTAAAACAATGCAATAATCTATTGAAGCACAGCAATCCAATCACTTTCTATGAAATCTTATTGATGGACTGAATTCTGCTTCATCTGCCTGTTCTAATGTCTGCAGGAGTCAGAGCCGTCACATGAGGTAGAATTTCTTCAGAAGGCTCCTTGTTGGCTCACAAGTAATTTATTCTTTTATTTCGGTTTAAATGGGACAAATTTGGCTACAAACCAATATGCAAATGAAGCTTGTAATTAAGATACTTTCTCTGAGCCTATAATTAGGCAGGTTGTAAACAAAATTCAACAAGAAAAAAGCCCATGTCAAAACATGAAGGAAACTTAATGATAAACTGTTCTATTTAAATGCTTTTAAAACAGTAGTGTTTCTCAGGGCACAGGTTTTGCTTGGAGATTAGTTTCACAACATACAAGTTTAAAACCCCACCTTGGACTTATTCAATCAAAAGTAAGAATAATCTTATTTAGTTTTGACATTTGAGCAAAAAGCTATTTTGATAAGTTTATTAAATGTTACTTAAAGAATTAGCCTTTTTAACAATTTTCACTTTTTAAAATAATTAATATAGTAAAGCAAGTCCCTGCAGCAATGTATTGGAAAAAACTACATATTCACAGGAACCAATAAGATTAATAACAAAATCGTATTTTAGCCAATCACATCAAGGAAGGCGGGACTTTGCCGCCTCGAAGCCAATGAACTAAAAACAAACAGCTCGCATTAAAACTGTCCAGTAAACGCTACTGTATGTTTTTATTCCTAGCAGCGTTTTTTTTCTTGACAGATCTTTATAGTACGTCAGTAGTAGTTGGATAGTACAAACTAATTTTTTTAACTGACACAATCTTGTAAAATCCTCCGTGTTTTTTTTGTTGTTTCTGACGTGACACTCAGCTGAACTGTTGACAGCGGCTGTCGAGGCACCTTCGGTTGAATCCAGCGGCTTATTACAACCACTAAACCGTAAACAGCTTCGATTAAAGCAAGGTAACGTAACAAAATTTAGTTTTCGTATCTTGCCTGTAACAACAAACAGGCTTAAATCGGAGGCAACCGGGTTTTAGATCAGTTCTTTTTTTAAAAAAAAAAAATGTTTCGACACCTATCCAGGAGTCTTTGCCTGTTTGCTGTTTCGAAGGCCCGGATAACTGAGAATTTGTACAGGCATCTTGCCTAGTTTCACGCACAAATCATTTCAATGCGTAAATAAGTCTACTAGCGGTTAATTTGTTTTTGCCATAGGCTACTGGTTAAACCAGCTGCTCGTGAACAAACACCTGTTATTCCCCTTCCGTATTCTGCAGACTTAACGCTTTATTTTTGCCTCATCTTACTCAGAACAGCAATTTTCAGTTCTGCACTCCGGTTGTTCTTTACAAAATCCAGGAACTGGTGATCCCAGTTTGTTTGTTTTTTTGTCCTGTGCTCTAGCTCTCCAGACAATGGCTTTCCAGCTACAGCGCCCCCATGCGGCCGTGGTGTTTCTCTGCATCCTAACCTGTGGACTGTCCATCCCAGACCCCAGGCAGAGACAGGCTCTCATTCAGCTGGAGGCCTACATGCAGACAGGTGGGCAGATGATGCTGACCGATGCTGAGCAGCAGCTGGACATGCGTCTGTTTAAAATGAAGCAGGAGGAGATGGCCAGGGCAGACTTCCCTCCCGCCATGCACTTCTTCAGGGCCAGGAACCTCATCAGGACCAGTCCCATTTTCAGCATGCTGCAAAAGATGCCTAAAGGTATACAATTACCATTACAGCTCTCTGTGCTGGTC